>JADBJO010004220.1:0-37500 GCA_016801955.1 Conus betulinus | reverse complement strand
TTTCAAGCAGCTGTCATTACCCTCTGCCAGTGTGTCTGGCTTTCCCTTTCCTCTCAGTGAGACAGTTCTTGCGGTGACAAGCACACATAAAAGGAACCTGGTTAAATTGGAAAAAGTTATGTCCAGTCTTGAAGAAAATGAATCACTACCCAGTGCTTCCCCCTGACAGAATCTGAGTCATCTGCTATGTGGCACCTCAACTACAACTTCTCTTTGTTCATTACTCTTCTGATATACTACTTTTTCCACACACACACACACACACACACACACACACACACACATGCACCCACGCATGCACACATGCACGCACGCATGCACATGAGCACACACACACACACACACACACACACACACACACACACACACACACACACACACACACATGTTCATGGTTAGTGGCAGAAAAATTTATGGTCAGTCTGATGACGGGGAAACAACCTTTCAGTTCTTTTCCCTGAAACACTCACCTGTGCTGTGCTTTGAGTTCTTTCCCCCAAAACACAGAGCTGTGCTGTGTCCACCTTGTGAGTTCTTTCCCCTGAAACACTGAGCTATGCTGTGTTCACCTTTGAGTTCTTTCCCCTGAAACACTGAGCTGTGCTGTGTTCACCTTTGAGTTCTTTCCCCTGAAACACTGAGCTGTGTTGTGTCCGCCTTGGAGTTCTTTCCCCCTGAAAACACTGAGCTGTGCTGTGTTCACCTTTGAGTTCTTTCCCTTGAAACATTGAACTGTGCTGTGTCCACCTTGGTGTTCTTTCCCCTGAAAACACTGACCTGTGCTCTGTTCAGGGCTGGTGTCAGAAAGTTGCCAGCTGGCCGACTTCAAGCCAGTCACCATGGAAACACAGTGTGGGACAACATGGACCAATCAGCATGTTTCTCCAGAAGTTGTGCGTGGTGAGTGAGAGAGCAAACGGTTGAGTGGACATCTTTGTTCTTTGATTGTTTGGCTATCTTTGTTCTTTCATTGATTGGTTATCTTTGTTCTTTCTATTTTGGCTCACTGTGTGTGTGTGTGTGTGTGTGTGTGTGTGTGTGTGTGCGTGTTGACAGATGAGTGTATGTGTGAGAGTGTGTGTGTCTTTGTGTGTGTGTGTGTGTGTGTGTGTGTGTGTGTGTGTGTGTGTGTGTGTGTTTACTTCTGTGGGCTTTTTGACTTCTTGTTATGTGCTTGTGTCCCCTCTCACTCTTCATCTGCACCACTCTCCCCTCTCTTTACCCTCTCGCAAGAGGAATGGACCTTGCAGATGGATAACACAACTGTTTAAAATCCATCCAAACCTGAAAGAGTTTTGCCATGTTTTACCATGTTCCCAAGGCGGCCGTAAAGAAGACACAGTCTTGTGCCGCTTGCACACAGGCCACTCGTTTTATACCCATTCTTATCTTTTAAAAGGTGAAGAAGCTCCGTGGTGCATTCCATGTCATGTTCCACTCATAGTGAAACATATTCTTTTAGAGTGTTGGGACTTGCACAATGTTAGACATAAACACTTTACAGCAGACTCCATGAAAACCCTGTTCAGGTGAGTTTCTGGAAGAGATCAACATTTTTCATCTGATCTAGGATTTTACGGAAGAAAGGTTACGGAAGAAACGTTTTTAATGAAGTTTCAGGTACGCTTTTAGAAGACGTATTTTAAAGAGATATGTGAAAGTTTTTCTGGTTTTTTTTTTTTTTTTTTTTTTTTTGGATGACTTGTGAGTTGATTTTAACATGGTGACAGCCCTGATATGGCCCTTTGCGGTCGGCTGGGTATATAAGCAACATTACCTTACCTTACCTCTCTTTTGTCCATGGTCATTATGAAAACTGTTGTACACACACACACACACATGCATAATGCCTTTTTTTGTTATAGGTATGTGGTGTTCTAGTGAACTATATCTTCACTTCTTTCAGTGTTCAAGCTCATAGTGGATGTGGTGTGTGCAGTCTTGATCAAGAGGGTAAGACACATCTGGTGTGTGTGTGTGTGTGTGTGTGTGTGTGTGTGTGTGTGCACGTGCGTGCGCGCGCATGCATGTGTGTGTGTGTGTGTGTGTGTGTGTGTGTGTGTGTGTGTGTGTGTGTGTGTGTGTGTGTGTGCACGCGAATGTGAAAATGATTGTTTACAAAATTATGTACATATCTATAGATTCTTGTATCAGTTTGAAGTGCCAATGATTGTTTACAAAATTATGTACATATCTATAGATTCTTGTATCAGTTTGAAGTGCCCCATAACTGGTTATGTCTGCATAACCACTCAGCTTTGTGGTCCAACATTTACCACCCTTACAATCTTGGATCATCCCGTGTGTACATCAGTCGTGGTTTGTGTCTACAGCACAAATCATCCAGTGTGTACATCAGTCATGGTCTGTGTCTACAGCACAAGTCATCCAGTGTGTACATCAGTCGTGGTTTGTGTCTGCAGCACAAATCATCCAGTGTGTACATCAGTCATGGTTTGTGTCTACAGCACAAATCATCCAGTGTGTACATCAGTCGTGGTCTGTGTCTACAGCACAAATCATCCAGTGTGTACATCAGTCGTGGTTTGTGTCTACAGCACAAATCATCCACTGTGTACATCAGTCGTGGTCTGTGTCTACAACACAAATCATCCTATTTCAGATCATGTTACTGTGTGAAATGTGTGTGTCACCTTCAGTGTGTTGTGACCTATTTCAGATCATGTTACCATGTGAAATGTGTGTGTCACCTTCAGTGTGTTGTGACCTATTTCAGATCATGTTACCGTGTGAAATGTGTATGTCACCTTCAGTGTGTTGACCTATTTCAGATCATGTTACTGTGTGAAATGTGTGTGTCACCTTCAGTGTGTTGTGATCTATTTCAGATCATGTTACTGTGTGAAATGTGTGTGTCACCTTCAGTGTGTTGTGACCTCTTTCAGATCATGTTACTGTGTGAAATGTGTGTGTCACTTCAGTGTGTTGTGACCTATTTCAGATCATGTTACTGTGTGAAATGTGTGTGTCACCTTCAGTGTGTTGTGACCTGTTTCAGATCATGTTACTGTGTGAAATGTGTGTGTCACCTTCAGTGTGTTGTGACCTGTTTCAGATCATGTTACTGTGTGAAATGTGTGTGTCACTTCAGTGTGTTGACCTATTTCAGATCATGTTACTGTGTGAAATGTGTGTGTCACCTTCAGTGTGTTGACCTATTTCAGATCATGTTACTGTATGAAATGTGTATGTCACCTTCAGTGTGTTGACCTATTTTCAGATCATGTTACTGTGTGAAAAATGTGTATGTCACCTTCAGTGTGTTGACCTATTTCAGATCATGTTACTGTGTGAAATGTGTGTGTCACCTTCAGTGTGTTGTGACCTATTTCAGATCATGTTACCGTGTGAAATGTGTATGTCACCTTCAGTGTGTTGACCTATTTCAGATCATGTTACTGTGTGAAATGTGTATGTCACCTTCAGTGTGTTGACCTATTTCAGATCATGTTACTGTGTGAAATGTGTGTGTCACCTTCAGTGTGTTGTGACCTATTTCAGATCATGTTACCGTGTGAAATGTGTATGTCACCTTCAGTGTGTTGACCTATTTCAGATCATGTTACTGTGTGAAATGTGTATGTCACCTTCAGTGTGTTGACCTCTTTCAGATCAAAGTTCAAAGTGGCATTAGGGACAGGTCTTCACAGACGGACCTGTGAGCATCATACAGCTGTTTCTCTCTCTGTCTTTGTTGCTTAATCTCTCTCTGTCAGTGTGTATGTCAGTTTGTCAGTCTGTCTTCTCTCTGTCTCTGTCTGTCTGTCTGTCTGTCTGTGTGTCTCTCTCTTGTCTGTCTGTATCTCCCTCTTTTCTCTCTCTCTCTCTCTCTCTCTCTCTCTTTCTCTCTCTTTCTCTTTTTCTCTCTCTCTTTCTCTCTTTCTCTTTCTGAGTTGTACAGTGTTTATTGGTCATATAACCAGTCTCTTGTTTGAAGTCACTACCTCTGTGTAAGTAAACATGTTAACATCCGCAAGTTACTTTCAAGGTTTCGTTTAGGAATGTCACCATTACGATGCCACTTTTTACGCTGTACTAATCGCAATAGAAACTGTGACATTTTCTGTCCACACTGTAAGGAAGCACTGGAAACTGAGCTTCATTTTCTATTGGTTTGTCCTTTGTATGAGAAGTTGTGCCTTGAGTTGATTCCAGCTAAATATTACAAACACCCTTCTCTGTTCAAAATGTCCATGTTGCTAGCTGGTTCTATTGAGACTACTATTATGAGTGTTGGTAATTTCATTTATAGAGCAATGGCCATTAGGAAGGGGGTAATAAATGTTGCAGTTGCTTCATGAATGTCTTCCTTGTTAACTTTGAACACCTTTCAGCTGAGTGGCTTGTACTGAATTATTTTGACCTTGTTCACTCACTTTGATATGGGCCTGTGGCCTGTCAAATAAAAATATTCCGAGTTCTGTCTCCGTCTCTGTCTCACTCTCTCTCTCCTGGTCTTAAGATTAGTCATTCCATGGTTGTTGCATCATCATCACTATGGATGTCATCGCATATAGAAGTGTTAGTTGCAGTATCATTACTGATGTAATCTTTATCAGGATTTCTAGGTGTGGTAGTATTTGTGGTGATGTCATTAATTTTAATATAACGATGAATGGTATCATGATTAGTATTACCATCATTAGTTTTGTCTTGACAGTATCATCATTATCTGTTGCTATAGGAAATCCTTACAAATAGTAACAGGTTCTTTATTAAGGCCAGAAATTGTTCTAGGTAGGCAAATGCAGTTGAAATTAGGAAAACAAAGAAAGATGTTCAATGAATAAAAAGAAAAAGAAAGAAAATTAAAGAGCTGAAGTGTTTGTATCAAGAGACTGCATATGTAAGTTTGACTGATTATATTTTTGATTATCATCATCATCATCATCATCATCATCATCATTACTATTTGGGTTATCATCATGCTGTCATCCTCAGGAAACTGACTGAATCTCTCTCTGTGTTCAGAACACCTTTGCCCTCTTCCATCAAAAAGGAACAACTTACCAGTGACCATGACTACAGCCACGATGATCACCTCCACCGTGACGACGACAGCACGATGATCACCTCCACCATGACGACAGCCATGATGATCATCTCCGCCATGACGACAGCCATGATGATCACCTCCGCCATAACGACAGCCACGATGATCACCTCTGCCATGACGACAGCCACGATGATCACCTCTGCCGTGACGACAGCCACGATGATCACCTCCACCATGACGACAGCCATGATGATCATCTCCGCCATGACGACAGCCATGATGATCACCTCCGCCATAACGACAGCCATGATGATCACCTCTGCCATGACAACAGCCATGATGATCACCTCCACCTGGCCAGTATCCCCCACTGTGCAGACAGCACCCCTCCACCCGTCACCCCTCCACCACCACCACCTCCCTCACCCTCCCCTCTCTTCGAAGGTCATCAAGGTCAAGCGTGCTGAACCGAAAACCTCTCACAAAGACTGTGTCGGCAGCTGGCAACAGAAAGACACAAGACGCCTGCAAAATTGTGATGACAGACAACTGCAAGAAGAAAACACTGTCCGGAAAGATGAACAAGGAGAAGGCAATGGATGTAGCACCCAGTACGGAGGGGTCAGAGTGCAGCGAGGGAGTGTTGTCGTCAGGGGCAGCACGGGACGAGGGCAGGGAAGGGAAAGGGCGTTGCCGGGAGTGTAAGCGTGTATCCAGGCTGTGGACAGCCATTGGCAGGGAACGAGGAAGACAGACAGGTCTCTGATCTTATTGGTTGGTGGGCTGGGGCTTGGTTTGTTGGACTGTCTGTCTGTGTTTGTGCTGCTTGGTTACTTTGTTTCTGTGTGTGTGTGTGTGTGTGTGTGTGTGTGTGTGTGTGTGTGTGTGTGTGTGTGTGTGTGTGTGTGAAGAATCTCTCTGTCTCTTTGCCTATCACTCCCCCTTTCTTTCTGTCTGTCTGCCTGTCTCTCTTTCTGTATCTCGTGTCTCTCTCTCTGTATCTCGTGTCTCTCTCTCTTTCTCGTTGTCTGTCTGTCTCTGTCTCTCTTTTTCTCTCTGTCTCTCTCTCTGTGTCTCTCTTTCACTCTCTTTGTCTGTCTCTCTCTGTCTTTCTCTCTCTCTCTCTCTCTCTCTCTTTCTTTCTCTGAATCTCTCTCTCTAATTCTGTCTCAAGCTGTACCTGACTTGCTCTTCCTGAGGTTCCCTCAGTCCCTTCTCATCCCTTGTACCCTTTGTCACTTCTTTGTCCATCACAGACTTGACGTTTTCTGCCTGCTACTTTAACACCTCGTTCTCTGTAGGTGTTTGTCAGGTCACATATCTACCTATCACCAGGTCTTGAAGGGTTTCTGCCAGATCACATATCTACCTATCACCAGGTCACCAGGTATCTACTATATCAGGTGACATATCTACCTATCACACAGGTCTCTGTCAGGTCACATATCTGCCTGTCACCAGGTATCTGTCAGGTCACGTATTTACCTATCACCAGGTATCTGTCAAGTCACAGATCTAGGCATCTGTCAGGTCACATATCTGCCTATCACCAGGTATCTGTCAGGTCACATATCTACCTATCACCAGATTTCTGTCAGTTGACATATCTACATATCACCAGGTATCTGTCAGGTCAAACCCTCAGGATAACCCTGAAATGGCTGTGTGTTTGATAGCCCTGAAATGGCTATGAGTTTGATAGCCCTGAAATTGCTGTGTGTTTGATAGCCCTGAAATGGCTATGAGTTTGATAGCCCTGAAATGGCTGTGTGTTTGATAGCCCTGAAATGGCTATGAGTTTTGATAGCCCTGTAATGGCTATGAGTTTGATAGCCCTGAAATGGCTGTGTGTTTGATAGCCTTGAAATGGCTGTGTGTTTTGATAGCCCTGAAATGGCTGTGTGTTTGATAGCCCTGAAATGGCTGTGGTGTTTGATAGCCCTGGAGTGGCTATGAGTTTGATAGCCCTGAAATGGTTATGAGTTTGACAGCCCTGAAATGGCTGTGTGTTTGATAGCCCTGAAATGGTTATGTGTTTGATAGCCCTGAAATGGCTGTGTGTTTGATAGCCCTGAAATGGTTATGAGTTTGATAGCCTTGAAAATGCTGTGTGTTTGATAGCCCTGAAATGGCTGTGTGTTTTCCTAGCCTTGAAATGGCTGTGTTTTTTCATAGCCAGCCCTGAAATGGCTGTGAGTGATGAGCTGGACTATGATAACGAAAAACAGTTCAAAAGCATAAATACCTGTCCAGACCTTTTCCTGTCTGCGCATGTTCTTCAGTTCAGATACCTCTCCATAAAGACATCTTAAGAGTTCTTTGTGCATGTTCTGCAGTTGAATACCTCACCATAAAGACATACTGTTCTTAATGAATGATCTGCAGTTCAATACCTCACCATAAAGACATACTGTTCTTTATGAATGATCTGCAGTGTAATACCTCTGTATCTCGTTCTTTGTACATGTTTAACACACGTGCCTCCCAAACAAGAGAATCAGGGTGTTTTGTGCATGTTGTTGACCAAGTACTTTTTTTTTTTTTTTTTGCCTTGTCAATACAGAAGCTACCTGCTGCACAGAATGTTCCAAGAAATTCCAAAATGTTCAGAATGTTGAGCACCACCAGAGGACCCTCCGGCAGAATCCCATGCCCAAGGAGACTGGAACCCAGGACTGGGGCATCAGGGCAAAGCCTCCGCCCCTGAAGGCACCCGACCTGCTGACGGTGGGGAGAAGGGGGCGCGTCAGCCAAAGGACCAGGAACCGATGGGGGCAGAGTCACTGTCAGGTGTCGCTTCCATGGAGCTGGATCAGACTGGTTAGTGCTGTGTGCTAAAGGTCTGCTGTGTGCTGTCTGTGTCAGTGTAACAGGAGTGATGTATGACGTCACAAAGGTCTGCTGTGTGCTGTCTGTGTCAACGTAACAATAGTGATGTATGATGTCACAAAGGTCTGCTGTGTCCTCTCTGTGTCAATGTAACAGTAGTGACATATGATGTCACAAAGGTCTGCTGTGTGCTGTCTGTGTCAGTGTAACAGTAGTGACGTATGATGTCACAAAGGTCTGCTGTGTGTTCTCTGTGTCAGTGTAACAGTAGTGATGTATGACGTCACAAAGGTCTGCTGTGTGTTCTCTGTCAATGTAACAGTAGTGATGTATGGGTGTTACTGATGTGTCATAGAGGTCTGCTATCCTGTCTGTTTCTGTGTCACTGTAACAGTAGTGATGTATGGGTGTTACTGATGTGTCATAGAGGTCTGCTGTGTTCTGCCTGTTTCTGTGTCACTATAACAGTAGTGATGTATAGGTGTGTTATGATGTGTTGTTAGGATCTGTTGTGTCCTCTTTATTCCTTTGTCAGTGTAACAGTATACATGTCTGGGTGCTACGTTTCAGGTTCAGGCTGAAAATCTGGCCTACCTTTGATGCGATGATTGCCTTTGTGTTGCAACATAACCTTACCAGAGCTCCCTCGTCATGATAAGCCTTCCCCTTTCATAAGGAAGATGAAAATGAGGTCCTGCGATGGACAAAACCCTCAGTTCTGTATCATGAAAGAAAACAGAAAAAGAAAAAAGAAAAAGGGTTGTCTCGCTGATAGTTTGCTAATGACTTTCACCCTTATCTTTTCAAGAGCTGCGGGGAAGTAGGAGGTCCATCTATTGAGAAGAGTCTAGAAAACTACACTTTGTCTAAACCTAACTGACTGTATATAGGAAATGGGAGGGGGGGGGGGGGTAAATATGCAGGCTAACACAATTTTTTTTTTTAAGGCGGGTGTGCGTGTTGGGGAAAAGGCAGAGGAAAACCCCTGAATAACCCTCTCGTGTTTGAAGTGTGGGGTGGGGTGGAGGAAGATTCCAAATAGTCTTAGACTGACCCTTTTGAAGGGGGGGGGGGGGGGGGGGGGGGGGGGTTAAATCCAGGCTAGCCCAAACTTACCCCCGTGGGGGTAAGTTCCAACTAGGGGGGGGGGGGGGGTAAGTTCTGGCTAGTCCTAGAATGACTCCCGGGGGTAAAAGCAGTTTAGCCCAGACTTACCCCGGGGTAAGTTCCAGAGGGGGTAAGAATGGGCTGTTACACCAGAAACCCTTTTCTACTGTCAGAATCTTCATCTGGATGAAAGTGGACAGTTAAGAAAGAAGAAGAAAAAGAAGAAGTAGCAGTAGGTATGTATGTAGTAAAAACTTTATTCTGTAGAACTAGAACTGCTACATACACAGAGTAGGTATGTAGTAAACACTGTATTCTGTAGAACTAGAACTGGGACATAGACATTACTGGAAGGTCTGTTGTAGTCACTTTATTCTGTAGAGCTTGAACTGGTGCATATGTAGACTTTGTTCTATAGACTTAGAACTGGTACATGCACAAAGATTCCTGGTAGGGTTGTTGTAAAGACTTTATTCAGCAGAAGTAGAGGTGGTACATATACAAAGATTCCTGGTAGGTTTGTTGTAAAAGACTTTATTCTGCAGAAGTAGAAGTGGTACATACACAAAGATGCCTGGTAGGGTTGTTGTAAAGACTTTATTCTGCAAAACTAGAGGTGGTACATACACAAAGATGACTGGTAGGGTTGTTGTAAAGACTTTATTCTGCAAAACTAGAGGTGGTACATACATAGAGATTCCTGGTAGGTTTGTTGTAAAGACTTGTTGTTGTCATACCCTAGCTAAAAGACTCCAGGGATCATCCGAGCAGCCGAAGTACTTGAACACTATCGTGCAAATGCATCAGTTAGGGATGAAAACATTACGCATGTGACCGTTTTTGATTTTATTCTGTGCCACAGGGCAGCCATATTCCGATTCCGGGGGATTTTTGAGACTGATAATGTTATGCTAGCAGCTTGTTACAACTGAAGACAATCCCCGCTTAACTATGCAGAGCATAACAACATTTTGATGTCGCCTTGGTGTTCTAGCCTATGTCAGTTGGTCTGAGACAGCCTTAAGCCAAGGTGGGTAAAGACTTTATTCTCTAGAACTAGAGGTGTTCCACACACACAGAGATGACTAGAAAGTCTGTTATAAAGAACTAGAGGTGGTACACACACAGATTATTGATAGGTCTGTTCTGTAAAATCAGAACTGGTACATATACGTAGAGATTACTGGGAGGTCTGCCATCAGAGATTACTGGAAGGTCTGCCATCAGAGATTTCTGGAAGGTCTTCCATCAGAGATTATTGGAAGGTCTGCCATCAGAGATTATTGGAAGGTCTGCCATCAGAGATTACTGGAAGGTCTGCCATCAGAGATTACTGTAAGGTCTGCCATCAGAGATTTTTATTGGAAAGTCTGCCATCAGAAATTACTGGAAGGTCTGCCATAAGAGATTTCTGGAAGGTCTGCCATCAGAGATGACTGGGAGGTCTGCCATAAGAGATTTCTGGAGGGTCTGCCATCAGAGATTACTGGGAGGTCTGCCATCAGAGATTTCTGGAAGGTCTGCCATCAGAGATTTCTGGAAGGTCTTCCATCAGAGATTATTGGAAGGTCTTCCATCAGAGATTACTGGAAGGTCTGCCATCAGAGATTTCTGGAAGGTCTTCCATCAGAGATTACTGGAAGGTCTTCCATCAGAGATTTCTGGAAGGTCTTCCATCAGAGATTATTGGAAGGTCTTCCATCAGAGATTATTGGAAGGTATGCATCAGAGATTTCTGGAAGGTCTTCCATCAGAGATTATTGGAAGGTCTTCCATCAGAGATTATTGGAAGGTCTGCCATCAGAGATTACTGGGAGGTCTGCCATCAGAGATTACTGGGAGGTCTGCCATCAGAGATTACAGGAAGGTCTGCCATCAGAGATGACTGGGAGGTCTGCCATCAGATTACTGGAAGGTCTCTTCCATCAGAGATTATTGGAAGGTCTGCCATCAGAGATTACTTGCAGGTCGATTCTGTAGAACTATAAGTGGTGTATGCAGACACTACCTGGAAGTAGCGGCATGGGTGTAGTGCCACTGAGGTGGCAGGGGAGTTGAGACAGCAACACACACACGTACACACACACACACACACACACACACACACACCACACACACACACACACACACACACACACACACACACACACACACACACACACACACACACACACACACCACACACACACACACACACACACACACACACACCACACACACACACACCACATACTTCTTCATCATCCTCACCAGTTATTCTTACCATCATGGTATGAACACACCCACTTTCTCTCATCATTATCATCACAGTCATGGCCGTCATTATCATCACAATCATGGCCGTCATTATCATCACAATCATGGCCGTCATTATCATCACACACTCATGGCCATCATTATCATCTCAGTCATGACCATCATTCTCCTTCCTCTCATGCTGTCCTGATTGTGTTGTTCCACACACACTTTCTATCATCATTATCATCACAATCATGGCCATCATTATCATCACAATCATGGCTGTCATTATCATCACAATCATGGCCGTCATTATCATCACAATCACGGCCATCATTATCATCACAATCATGGCCATCATTATCATCTCAGTCATGACCATCATCTCCTTCCTCCTCATGCTGTCCTGATTGTGTTGTTCCACACACACTTTCTATCATCATTATCATCACAACCATGGCCATCATTATCATCACAGTCATGGCTGTCAGTATCATCATCACAATCATGGCCATCATTATCATCACAATCATGGCCGTCATTATCACAATCATGGCTGTCATTATCATCTCAATCATGGCCGTCATTATCATCTCAATCATGGCTGTCATTCTCCTTTCTCTCATGCTGTCATGAATGTGTTGTTCCACACACGCAGAGACGGTGGTGAAGAGGGAGGAGGAGGACGCCTGTCAGGAGCAGAAAGGTCAGGGGTCATCGCCGAGAGAGGTAAAAGGGGGTCATTGGGAGCCCAGTACGAAGTGACCTCCACGGGACTTTACCGCTGTGCAGTGTGCAGTCAGCAGACCAGGGATCGCTCCAACATGCGCAAGCACATTCTGCGGTGGCACGCAGGTCAGTGGTGTGGCTTGGGTTCTTTCCTGATGACGGTGTTGGGTTGTCTCCCCTGATGGTGTTGGGCTGAAGTGTCATCGTGTGTTGTTTTAGCTCACCAGTTTCCGGTGACATGCAGCGCATTGCTTTGTGGATTTCCTAAAGCATCGGATGAACACAGGAAACTTGGTGCTGTTTGAAACTAAAAAATCATCTCTAAAAAAAAAACTGAAAGTCCAAACCACATCAGATTGTGCATAAGAACATCAGACAGTTGTGGTTCATGCTCCTGTGCCCATGTGTGTTTGTTACTGATGGTTATTCCACGTGCCTGTATGTGTGTGTTGGTAATGTTGTTTGCAGGTGCCTATGTGTGTGTGTGTGTGTGTGTGTGTGTGTGTGTGTGTGTGTGTGTGATTCATGATCTTCCAGCTGCCTCTGTGTGTGTTGTTGATGTTTGTTAAGGTGACTGTGTATTGTTGTTGATGTTTGTTACAGGTGACTGTGTATTGTTATTGATGTGTGTTACAGGTGACTGTGTATTGTTGTTGATGTGTGTTACAGGTGACTGTGTTGTTGTTGTTGATGTGTGTTACAGGTGTGTACTGTGTTGATTTTGTTGTTGACTGTGTGTGTTACAGGTGACTGCGTATATGTTGTTGATGTGTGTTACAGGTGACTGTGTATTGTTGTTGTTGACTGTGTGTTACAGGTGACAGGTGACTGTGTATTGTTGTTGATGCGTGTTACAGGTGACTGTGTATTGTTGTTGTTGATGTGTGTTTACAGTGACTGTGTATTGTTGTTGATGTGTGTGTTACAGGTGACTGTGTGTATGTTGTGTGATGTGTGTGTTGTGGTTACAGACTGTGTATGTGTGTTACAGGTGACTGTGTGTTGTGATGTGTGTTGTTGATGATGTGTGTTACAGGTGACTGTGTATTGTTGTGATGTGTATTACAGGTGACAGGTGACTGTGTGTTGTGTGTGTGTGTGTGTGTGTTGTTGATGTGTGTTACAGGTGACTGTGTGTGTTGATGATGTGATGTGTATTACAGGTGACTGTGTATTGTTGTTGATGTGTGTTAAGGTGACTGTGTATTGTTGTTGATGTTTGTTGCTGGTGACTGTGTATTGTTGTTGATGTTTGTTGCAGGTGACTGTGTGTTGTTGTTGATGTTTGTTGCAGGTGACTGTGTGTTGTTGTTGATGTTTGTTGCAGGTGACTGTGTATGTGTTGTTGATGTTGTTGTTTTGTTGCAGGTGACTGTGTATGTTGTTGATGTTTGTTGCAGGTGACTGTGTGTTGTTTGATGTTTGTTGCAGGTGACTGTGTATTGTTGTTGATGTTTGTTTGCAGCAGGTGACTGTGTGTTGTTGATGTTTGTTGCAGGTGACTGTGTATTGTTGTTGATGTTTGTTACAGGTGACTGTGTGTTGTTGATGTTTGTTGCAGGTGACTGTGTGTTGTTGATGTTTGTTGCAGGTGACTGTGTGTTGTTGATGTTTGTTACAGGGTGACTGTGTGTTGTTGTTGATGTGTGTTACAGGTGACTGTGTATGTTGCTGATGTTTGTGGAAAGTGACAGGGCGTGGGTGTTCTTTGTGCTTGGGACAGATCATTGTGGCCATTGAGCTGCTCTGGCAAGATCCAAGCATCAGCCTGAAGACCAGAGACAGCTCACCACATCACAAAAACATCCATTTCATTCCACTCTTTAAATGCTTTTAAAACCTCCCTAAAGACACGTCTTTTCCCCTCGACTGATTAACGATATCCACTTATCTATGTGCGCGAGTCTGCTTGTTTTAATGTGCTCGTGTGTCTGTCTGCATGTGTGTGTGTGTGTTTTGTTTTTGTGTGTGTGTGTGTGTGTGTGTGTGTGTGTGTGTGTGTGTGTGTGTGTGTGTGTGTGTGTGTGTTCTGTGTGCATGTGTGTGTGTGTGTGTGTGTGTGTGTGTGTGTGTGTGTGTGTGTGTGTGTGTGTGTGTGTGTGTGTGCTTTGAGTTAGAATGTTTTCTGTAATATGCGCTTTGGGCTCTGGCAAGGTAAAGTGCTCTGTAAATATCCTTTTACATTACATTACTTCACTCAGTCTTCATTTCATACATCCCTGACATGCATGCTACCATGCATTATGTTTTGTTGTGCAAATTCCTGCAGACCCTGTGTCACATTGTCGGTGGGTTATTCCTCTGTCTTTTTCTTCTTTCATCTTCAAACTTTGGTTGTTCTTTGATTGATGGATCAGGTTTATGGAAGTGTCATTTGAATGAATTGTCGAATGATTTTTAAATTTGTAAAGGAATGACAACAGACAAAAAAAAAAAAAATGGAATCTGGAGCCTGTGTGTGTCCCCCTGTCAATTCCACTCTGACACCCACCCTCCCACCCTGTCATCACCACCCACAGGGGAGCAGCGGCACAGTTGTGTGTGTCCCCCTGTCTCTGTTCCACTGTGACCCCCGTAGCTGTTCCGCTGTGACCCCCAAGTCTGTTCCACTGTGACCCCCCCTGTCTGTTCTACTGTGACCCCCCCCCCCCCCCTGTCTGTTCCACTGTGAACCCCCTGTCTGTTCCACTGTGACCCCCACCTGTCTGTTCCACTGTGACCCCCCTGTCTGTTCCACTGTGACCCCCCCACCCCCCCCACCCCGTCTGTTCCATTGTGCTCCCCCCTCCCCCCTGTCTGTTCCACTTTGACTCCTCCCCCCCCCCCCCCCCTCCCCCGTCTGTTCCACTGTGACCCCCCCCCACCCCACCCCGTCTGTTCCACTGTGACACCCCCCCACCCCGTCTTTTCCACTGTGACACCTCCCCCCCCCCCCCCCTGTCTGTTCCACTGTGACCCCCCTGCTGTCTGTTCCACTGTGACCCACCTGTCTCTTCCACTGTGTCCCACCTATCTGTTCCACTGTGACCCCCTGTCTGTACCACTGTGACCCCCCCCCCCCCCTGTCTGTTCCACTGTGACCCCCCCCCCCCCCTGTCTGTTTCACTGTGACCCCCCCCCCCCCATCTCTGTTTCACTGTGACCCCCTATCTGTTCCACTGTGAACCCCTCTGTCTGTTCCACTTCGAGCCCCCCTGTCTGTTCCACTGTGACCCCCATGTCTGTTCCACTGTGACCCCATGTCTGTTCCACTGTGACCCCCCCCTGTCATCACTTCCCACAGGGGAGCAGCGGCACGGTTGTCCAGTGTGTGGCAAGGCCTTCACCTACCCAGAGAGCCTGAAGTGCCACATGAAGGTGCATGCCGACCCCAGCTCACGAGGCTTCCAGCGCACGCCACAGGGACGGTACCGCTGCAAGCAGTGCAGTCGGGAGTGTGGGAACCGCTCTAACATTGTCAAGCACGTCAACCGCAAACACCTGAAGGCGGGTGAGTCACTGCTGCTGTCATGGACAACACACTGTTGTTGTGTTTGCACTATTCATGGCATGTTGTTGTCGTACCCTGGCTAAAAGACTCCAGGGATCATCCAGACAGCCAAAGCATTTGAAGACTATGGTACAAATGCATCAGATGGGGATGAGAACATTATGTGTGGTGACCGTTTTTGATTACCCCGCCACGTGGGCAGCCACACTCCGACTTTGGGGGATTTTGAAGACTGATAATGTTAGGAGCTTGTCACACCTGAAGACAATCCCCACATAACTATGCAGAGCATAACAACATTTTGATGTAGCCTTGGTGTTCTAGTCCATGTCAATTGGCCTGACACAGCCCTAAGTCTGCTTTTAGAGCAGTCATGGTTCTCTGGTCCATTAGTGGGTCAGTTTATGGTGTGGTATGGTTGTGTGGCCCTTTGGTCTCACTCAGGCAATCAGAGGACTGTCCGGACCTGGTACTGGTTCACACTCAGCTGAGTGTCCAGACACCTGAATTTCTTGGAGAATGTATCCTACTACATGCTTGCATGTTAGGAGTGAAGGGGATGGGGAGGGGGGTGGGGGTGGGGGTGGAACCCTTGTCAGAGTAGCAGGCTAGAGAGATGGGGCTGTTATGCTGAGGTGGAAGGATCTTCAGCCTGAGGGGAAAGGTTTGTAAGTCTGAGGGGAAAAGGATTGTAAATCTGAGGGGAAAGGTTTGTAAGTCTGAGGGGAAAGGATTGTAAGTCTGAGGGGAAAAGAATTGTAAGTTTGAGGGGAAAGGCTTGTAAGTCTGAGGGGGGAAAAGTTTGTAAGTCTGAGGGGAAAGGATTGTAAGTCTGAGGGGAAAGGATTGTAAGTCTGAGGGGAAAGGATTGTAAGCCTGAGGGGAAAAGGATTGTAAGTTTGAGGGGAAAAGAAAATAAGTCTGAAGGGAAAGGATTGGGAAAAAGGTTTGTAAGTCTGAGGGGAAAGGATTGTAAGTCTGAGGGGGAAAGGATTGCAAGTTAGGGGAAAGGATAGGGAAAAAGGATTGTAAGTCTGAGGGGAAAGGAGTGTAAGTCTGAGGGAAAAGGATTGTAAGTCTGAGGGGAAAGGAGTGTAAGTCTGAGGGGAAAGGATTGGGAAAAAGGATTGTAAGTCTAAGGGGAAAGGATTGTAAGTCTGAGGGGAAAGGATTGTAAGTTTGAGGGGAAAGGATTTAAGTCTCAGGGGGGAGGATTGTAAGTCTGAAGGGGAAAGATTGTAACCCTGAGGGGAGAGGATTGTAAGTCTGAGGGGAGAGGATTGTAAGTCTGAGGGGAGAGGATTGTATGTCTGAGGGGAGAGGATTGTAAGTCTGAGGGGAGAGGATTGTAAGTCTGAGGGGAGAGGATTGTAAGTCTGGGTTGAAAGGATCGGGAAGAAAAGATTGTAAGTTTGAGGGGAAAGGATTGTAAGTCTGAGGGGAGAGGATTGTAAGTCTGAGGGGAAAGGATTGTAAGTCTGAGGGAAAAGGATTGTAAGTCTGAGGGGAGAGGATTGTAAGTCTGAGGGGAGAGGATTGTAGGTCTGAGGGGAAAGGATTGTAAGTCTGAGGGGAGAGGATTGTAAGTCTGGGTTGAAAGGATCGGGAAAAAAAGATTGTAAGTCTGAGGGGAGAGGATTGTAGGTCTGAGGGGAAAGGATTGTAAGTCTGAGGGAGAGGATTGTAAGCCTGGGTTGAAAGGATCGGGAAAAAAAAGATTGTAAGTCTGAGGGGAGAGAATTGTAAGTCTGAGGGGAAAGGATTGTAAGTCTGAGGGAGAGGATTGTAAGTCTGGGTTGAAAGGATCGGGGAAAGAAGATTGTACGTCTGAGGGGAAAGGATTGTAGGTCTCAGGGGAAAGGATTGTAGGTCTCAGGGGAAAGGATTGTGAGTCTCAGGGGAAAGGATTGTGAGTCTCAGGGGAAAGGATTGTAAGTCTGAGGGGAAAGGATTGGTCAGGCGTCTCCATGGAGGACGTTTAATCGACTTTTTTTCTTTCTTTCAGAAGGGTGTGTTAATTGAGGTGGGTTTTTCCTCAAAATTATTTAGGAAGGGAGGGAATGTTTATTTGAAGTATTTTTACAGGGGGTGTTTATTTGTTGGAAGGCTTTTTTTTTTTTTTTAATGGAGGGTGTATTATAAGGGTGATTATATGGAGGATGTGTCTCTTGAAGGAAGTGTAGAGGAAGGGTGTGTTTTATTGAAAGAAAGTGTAGAGGAAGGGTGTGTTTATTGAAAGGATGTTTATAAGCATTGGAAGGATGTCTATGTGGATGATGTGTTTATAAGAAAAATGTTTATAATGGGGGTATGTTTATTGGAAGTGTGTATATGTGCGTGTGTGTGTGTGTGTGTGTGTGTGTGTGTGTTGAAATTGGTGTTCATTGGAAAGGTGTCTATAGGAAAGGGGGAGGTGGATGGTTATGGAAAGTTTCGGGCTTTTTCTTTAAGGAGAGGGTATGCTTATGCTTATTGGAAGGATGTTTATAAGGAGGGTGTTTATTGGAAGTTTTTTTTTCCTCTTAATTAGTATGGTGTATTTATTGGAAGGATGGAAGGAAGGTTTTCTTTTCGTGGGAAGGGTGTGTTCATTTGAAAGGTGTTAAGGGTGTGTTCATTTGAAAGGTGTTAAAGGGGAGTGGGGGAGGGGAATGGGTGTTCTCTCAAAGGGAGGGTCTGTGTATTGGAAGGATGCTCATAGGGAGGGTGGGCTTATTGGAAGTCTGAATGTACATTTTTTTCTGATTTTTTTTCTTCTTCCTTTTTTTTTTCTTTAAAGGGAGGGATTATTGATTGGAAGGATGTTGATAGGGAGGGGTGTTTTTTTTTTTTTTTTTTTTTTTTTAAGAGGATTTTCATGGGGAGGATGTGTTTATTGGAAGGTTTGCTTTTTTTTTTAAATTTTTATTAAGATAGGGGGTATTTGCTGGAAAGTGTTTCTTGAAAAAAATGTTTACAGGAGGATGCCTTTATTGGAAGGATGTTTACAGGGAGTGTGTTTTATTAGAAAGATGTTTATGGAGGAAATTATTGGACGGATGGTTATAGGCAAGATGTGTGAGAGTTTGTTTTGTTGTGTTGCTTGCTTTTTTTTTTTTTTTAAATTTTAAGGAAATGATTATTGAATAAAAGGGTGTGTAGAGGGAGGGTATGTTTCTTGTAAGAGTCTTCATAGGAAGGGTTTGTTTATTGGAAGGGTGCATATAATGAGGATGTGTATAGTGGAAGTGTTTTTACTGACAGGCAGAGTGTTTAAGGGAAGGGAGTTGGAGGGTGAGTGTGAATTGTGAGGAACGTATCTTATCAGGGAATTTTGGGGGGATGAGGAGAAGTTTGTGGGAGATGGAATGCTTGGACGTTTTGGTTTTTTTTTTTGATGCAGGAGGGAAGCCCTGCAAATGAAAAGCTGGGGATGGTTGTGATGTTAGAAGAAAAGGCCTGCTAGTAAAATGCTCATGGTTTTTGTGATGGCAGAAGAAAAGGCTGCTAGTAAAACGCTCATGGCTTTTGTGAGAAGGCCTGCTAGTAAAACGCTCATGCATTTTGTGATGTTATAGGAAAAGGCTTGCTAGTCAAACGCTCATGGCTTTTGAGATGGCAGGAGAAAAGCTGTACAAGTAAAATGCTCATGATGATTTTTGTGACGGCAGGAGAACAGCCCTACAACTAAAATGCTTATGATTTTTGTGATAGCAGAGAAAAGCCCAATAACTAAAATGACCAGGATTGTTGTGATAGCAGAGAAAAGCCCTACAACTAAAATGCTGAGGATTGTTGTGATAGCAGAGAAAAGCCCTATAGCTAAAATGCTTAGGATTGTTGTGATAGCAGAGAAAAGCCCTACAACTAAAATACCCAGGATTGTTGTGATAGCAGAGAAAAGCCCTACAACTAAAATACCCAGGATTGTTGTGATAGCAGAGAAAAGCCCTACAACTAAAATGCCCAGGGTTGCTGTGATGGCAGAGAAAAGCCCTGTCACTAAAATGCCCAGGATTGTTGTGATAGCAGGGGAAAGCCCTGTCACTAAAATGCCCAGGATTGTTGTGATAGCAGGGAAAAGCCCTGTCACTAAAATGCCCAGGATTGTTGTGATAGCAGGGAAAAGCCCTGTAACTAAAATGCCCAGGATTGCTGTGATGGCAGGGGAAAAACCTACAAGTGTTTCGAGGTGTTCTGCAGCCTTTGGCTATGTGCGCAGCCTGAAGAGGCACCAGATGGCCCACGACGGGGTACGGCCTTACCCCTGCCCTCAGTGTGACAAGCAGCAGTTCTTTGACACCACCTCGCTGCGCACGCACAGCCGCGTGCACACCGACGAGCGCCCCTACGTCTGCCAGTTATGTGCCCACCGCTTTCGTCAGAAGGAAGGGCTCAAGGTATGGCTGCTGTGATAGCTAGGATTTTGAACCGCTTAAACATTACCATCGATCATTGTATCATCCCCATCATGTTTTCTTTAGGTGCATAACCGCTAGCGCTTCAACATCCTTAACCCTTTACAGAAGGTTACTTTTGACAAACTATTTCTGATGATGGGGGTTACCCATGACCCGTACAGTTTCCTTAGGCTTACTTTACATGATGCCTATCTCGTTCTGTGATGCCAGTCCCACAAGACCCAGCACAGGGTCTCTTTGTCAGGATCAAAAAGGGAGAGCATCTAGTGTAGGACGGTTCCTGCAATGACAGGGCCACATTTAACAATGTAATGAAGAGGAAGGGAGACCATCCAGTGCGTAGAAGTATTACTGCAGTGACAGGGTCTTGTTGTTATGATGAGAAAGGGAGACCATCCAGTGCGTAGGAGTATTACCACTTTGACAGGGTCATGTTGTTATGTTGAGGAAGGGAGACCATCCAGTGCATAGGAGTATTACTGCAGTGACAGGGTTATGTTGAGGAAGGGAGGAAGTGGTACTCCAGCGACAGGGACACTTGCAGAGTCACATGGACGACAAACCCTTCATGTGTTTCCTGGGAACCAGTCAGTACTTCTCCTCTGACAACTGTGTGAGGAGTTATGGGGGCACCACACTGGAGAACAGTTCAGCAGGTTCCTCCAGTTCTGTCGGTTCTGTGGCAAGCCCGGGTCTCTGTAGATGTTTCCTCTGTCCACTGTGCTGTGTTGTCAGCCCCCCTCTTTTCCTTTCTTTTTCTGTATTTCCCTCCGACTCTCCCCTTCAACAGTTCCACAGAGGATTGTTTTAGCAAGGCCGCTGGAACTTGTTTGATGGGCATGCTGACTTTGTTTTCAAATGTGTATTTCAAAGAGATGCATGAATTTTTTTGTGTGTGTGTGTGTGTGTGTTGACGTGTGAGTTGATTTTTTAACATGGTGACAGCCCTGATATGGCCCTTGCAGTCGGCTGGGCTATAAGCAACATTACCTTACCTTACCTGGTCTGAGGTGCTGGTTGATGATCTGATGCCTTTGTTCATTGGCAATGTGATCTGTATACCACATGTTTAGCATCTTGCTGTTAGATCTTTTTTTTTTCATGGATTTGATTCTTCTTTCCAGATCAACTGTGAGATTTCATGTCTCACAGACATATCAGAAGATCCACTGTGAGATTTCATGTCTCACAGACATATCAGAAGATCCACTGTCAGATTTCATGTCTCACAGACATATCAGAAGATCCACTGTCAGATTTCATGTCTCACATACACATCAGAAGAGGGATAATGCCTGTGCATGCAGGAGGTGGATTTTGTCTTTCACAATGACTTTGCTGTCGTTCCATACAGGGTGTAGTGTAGACAGTGTTGATGTTGTTTTTACGTACAGGGTGTAGTGTAGACAGTGTTGATGTTGTTTTTACGTACAGGGTGCAGTGTAGACAGTGTTGATGTTTTACGTACAGGGTGCAGTGTAGACAGTGCTGATGTTGTTTTTACGTACAGGGTGTAGTGTAGACAGTGCTGATGTTGTTTTTACATACAGGGTGTAGTGTAGACAGTGCTGATGTTGTTTTTTTTACATACAGGGTATAGTGTAGACAGTGTTGATGTTGTCTTTCCATACAGGGTGTAGTGTAGACGGTGTTGATGTTGTCTTTCCATACAGGATGTAGTGTAGACGGTGTTGATGTTGTCTTTCCATACAGGATGTAGTGTAGACGGTGTTGATGTTGTCTTTCCCTACAGGTTGTAGTGTAGACAGTGTTGATGTTGTCTTTCCCTGCAGGTTGTAGTGTAGACAGTGTTGATGTTGTCTTTCCCTGCAGGTTGTAGTGTAGACAGTGTTGATGTTGTCTTTCCCTGCAGGTTGTAGTGTAGACAGTGTTGATGTTGTCTTTCCTTGCAGGTTGTAGTGTAGACAGTGTTGATGTTGTCTTTCCATGCAGGTTGTCGTAGACAGTGTTGATGTTGTCTTTCCATGCAGGTTGTCGTGTAGACAGTGTTGATCAGTGTTGATGTTGTCTTTCCATACAGGTTGTAATGTAGACAGTGTTGATGTCTTTCCATGCAGGTTGTAGTGTAGACAGTGTTGATGTCTTTCCATGCAGGTTGTAGTGTAGACAGTGTTGATGTTGTCTTTCCCTACAGGTTGTAGTGTAGACAGTGTTGATGTTGTCTTTCGCTACAGGTTGTAGTGTAGACCGTGTTGATGGTGTCTTTCCCTACAGGTTGTCATGTAGACAGTGTTGATGTTGTATTTCGCTACAGGATGTAGTGTAGACAGTGTTGATGTTGTCTTTCCATACAGGTTGTAGTGTAGACAGTGTTGATGTTGTCTTTCCCTGCAGGTTGTAGTGTAGACAGTGTTGATGTTGTCCTTCTGTACAGTTTTGTAGTGTTGACATTGCTTCTTATGCCCCTGTGTTAATGTGTCTCTGCTGCCCCTGTGTTAATGTTGTCTCTGCTGCCCCTGTGTTAATGTTGTCTCTGCTGCCATGTGTTGATGTGGTCTGCTGCCCCTGTGTTGATGTTGTCTGTACTGCCCCTGTGTTGATATTGTCTCTACTGCTCCTGTGTGATGTTGTCTCTACTGCCCCTGTGTTGATGTTCTCTGCTGCCCCCGTGTTGATGTTGTCTCTGCTGCCCCTGTGTTAATGTTGTCTCTACTGCCTCTGTGTTTATGTTGTCTCTACTGCCCCTGTGTTGACGTTGTTTGCTGCCCCTTTGTTGATGTTGTCACTGCTGCCCCTGTGTTGATGTTGTCTGCTGCCCCTGTATTGATGTTGTCTCTGCTGCTGCTGTATTGATGTTGTCTCTGCTGCCCCTGCGTTGATGCTGTCTGCTGTCCCTGTGTTGATGCTGTTTGCTGCCCCTGTGTTGATGTTGTCTCTGCTGCCCCTGTGTTGATGTTGTCTGCTGCCGCTGTGTTGATGTTGTCTGCTGCCCCTGTGTTGATGTTGTCTCTGCTGCCTCTGTGTTGATGTTATCTGTGCTGCCCCTGTGTTGATGTTGTCTGCTGCTGCCCCTGTGTTGATGTTGTCTCTGTCCCTGTGTTGACGTTGTCTGCTGCCCCTGTGTTGATGTTGTCTCTACTGCCCCTGTGTCGATGTTGTCTCCGCTGCCCCTGTGTCGATGTTGTCTCTACTGCCCCTGTGTTGATGTTGTCTGCTGCCCCCCTGTGTTGATGCTGTCTCCGCTGCCCCTGTGTTGATGTTGTCTGCTGCCCCTATGTTGATGTTGTCTGCTGCCCCTGCGTTGATGTTGTCTGTGCTGCCCTGTGTTGATGTTGTCTCTGCTGCCCCTGTGTTGATGTTGTCTGCTGCCCCTGTGTTGATGTTGTCTGTTGCCCCTGTGTTGATGTTGTCTCTGTCCTGTGTTGATGTTGTCTGCTGCCCCTGTGTTGATGTTGTCTCTGCTGCCCCTGTGTTAATGTTGTCTCTGCTGCCCCTGTGTTGATGTTGTTTCTGTCCCTGTGTTGATGTTGTCTGCTGCCCTTGTGTTGATGTTGTCTGCTGCCCCTGTGTTGACGTTGTCTGTGCTGTCCCTGTATTAATGTTGTCTCTGCTGCCCCTGTGTTGATGTTGTCTCTGTTGCCCCTGTGTTGATGTTGTCTCTGCTTCCCTTATGTTGATTTTGTCTGCTGCCCTTGTGTTGATGTTGTCTGCTGCCCCTGTGTTGATGTTGTCTGCTGCCCCTGTGTTGATGTTGTCTCTGCTTCCCTTATGTTGATTTTGTCTGCTGCCCTTGTGTTGATGTTGTCTACTGCCCTGTGTTGATGTTGTCTGCTGCCCCTGTGTTGATGTGTCTCTACTGCCCCTGTGTTGATGTTGTCTGCTGCCCCTGTGTTGATGTTGTCTCTGCTGCCTCTAACAGGATATTTTTGTTGAGACCTTCGCTGCTAATGATTTTGTTGTTGCTGTGTGTTTTCGTTTTTAATCCTCTAACCTTTTCCTTTCCTTATTATTATTATTTTTTTTGAAACTTTTTAAAAAGTGGGGCCTCCATGGTATTTCTTTTCCCCATTTTCCTTTTTTTTTTTTTTTTTTTAAAATGAATGACTCTTGTTTACCATGCACAATCTGTGTGTTCAGTTACTAAATAGATAATCTCTTGCTCATTTTCCTATTTTGTCGTTTGATACACAAGTGTCTTGAGTTTGTCTCATGTTTTCATTGCTAATGATGGCTGACAGGTAAGAGAACTGTTGAAGAACCCTTCCTACCCACTGTCCAAGCATAGTTACATCAGGCATGACAGTAGTGACATTGCTGACCAGCCCCGAGCCATGCCTTGCAATGCACCTTGACCGTACTGTGTGTGTTTGTGACGACAGGGTCACATGAGAAGCCACACGGGTGACAAACCATATGTGTGTGACCGCTGTGGGACGGCCTTTGCAGCCAAGCGCAGTCTGACGCGCGCCATATCCGCGTGCACACAGGTAAGCCAGTTCTTGGGTTTGAAATCGGTCTCCCGCATTCTGATTGGTCGGGTTATAATGTCTGTCACCGGTCATGTTATCTGCTGCCGTCATTGTCACAGGCCGTTATCATGACTGGTGTTACTGGCCTGATGTGGTGATGTTGTGTAAAAGGGATTGTCTGAAAGTAATGAGAGTTGTTCCAGTATTGACATCATTCAGAAAAAAGAGCAGGAAGCAGGAAGACCAAGCCATATGGGTTGTCCTCTTTTTGTTGGTACTTAACAATGCTTCTGATCATCAGTGCAAGACATAATCAGAATGTCATTGAGGGAGTAGGGGGACTGGAAGACATAAGGGGACATCAGGTCTGGATGTAGAGACTTCTCGTTATACACAGAAATAATCTGCGTCATCTGTACTTTGAGGTGTTTTCAGTGTAGGTCATGTAGCTCTTGGCCTGTATGTAGACCTTAGGAGAAGTGTAGTTAGCCTATCTGTGAACCATACTATGTCAGTGGAGGAAAGACAGGTAACCTGTCTATGAAGCTGACTATGTCAGTGGAGGGCAGACAGTTAACCTATCTATGAAGCTTACTGCGTCAGAGGAGGAAAGACATTACACTATCTGTGAACCATACTATGTCAGTGGAGGAAAGACAGTTAACCTGTCTATGAAGCTGACTATGTCAGTGGAGGGCAGACAGTTAACCTATCTATGAACCTTACTGTGTCAGTAGAGGAAAGACAGTTAACCTATCTATGAACCTTATGTCAGTGGAGGAAAGAGGGTTAACCTATTTATGAACCATACTATGTCAGTGGAGGAAAGACATTTACCCTATCTATGAACCTTATACTGTCAGTGGAGAAAGATAGGTAGGCTGTCTGTGAACCTTATAATTCAGTGGAGTAAAGACATTTAACCTATCTTTGAACCTTAAAATGTCAGTGGAGGGCAGACAGTTAACCTATCTGTGAACCTTACTATGTCAGTGGAGGGCAGACGGTTAACCTATCTATGAACCTTACTATGTCAGTAGAGGAAAGTCAGTTAACCTATCTGTAAACCTTTCTGTGTTAGTGGAGGAAAGACAGTTAACCTATCTATGAAGCTTACTGTGTCAGAGGAGGAAAGACATTTAACCTATCTATGAACCTTATTATGAATTCAGCGCCTATCTTGCATTGAAGTGAATGAAGAGAAGTGATTGCTTTTTCATTTTCGTTGTCCTAAGTGTTTTGTGTCTTGCCTGAAGAAGACCTAAGAAGTCAAAATGTGTCGTGTTTTGTCTTGTGATTCGTTTGTCTACATTTTCTTGGCGGTTCGCTATTAATTACCTTTAAGACTTACTATGTCAGTGGAAGAAAGACAGTTAACCTATCTATGAACCTTACTATGTCAGTGGAGGAAAGACAGTTAACCTGTCTCTGAACCTTGCTATGTCAGTGGAAGAAAGATAGGTAGACTGTCTGTGAACCTTACTATGTCAGTGGAGGAAAGACAGTTAACCTGTCTCTGAACCTTGCTATGTCAGTGGAAGAAAGATAGGTAGGCTGTCTGTGAACTGTATAATGTCTGTGGAGGAAAGACAGTTAACCTTTCTGTGAACACTTACTGTGTCAGTAGAGGAAAGGCAGTTCACCTGTCTGTGAACCGTATAATGTCAGTGGAGGAAAGACAGTTAACCTATCTGTGAACCTTACTGTGTCTGTGGAGGAAAGACAGTTAACTGGCACTTCACCATCTCAGCTATTCCATCTCCCTAACTAGCCTATCCATTAACCTTACAATGTCAGTCAGCTATTCCATCTCCCTAACTAGCCTATCCATTAACCTGACAATGTCAGTCAGCTATTCCATCTCCCTAACTAGCCTATCTATTAACCCTAGCCTATCTATCTTCCTCGTGCTGAACTCTGAAGTGATCTGAAGCGATCAAAGCTAAGTGAACTTTCGTTATTTTATTCGTTTTGTTTTCACCTGAAGAAGACCTAAGAGGTCGAAACGCGCGTGTGTTTTGTGTTGTGACTCGTTTGTCTGCGTTTCTCTGGGCGGTTTGCTGACATTTATTTCAGATTTGCTTACAACATCAGTCAGCTATTCCATCTCCCTAACTGGCCTATCCATTAACCTTAACAATGTCAGTCAGGTCAGCTATTCCATCTCCCTAACTAGCCTGTCGATTAACCTGATGGATAGCACGGAGATTCCACGGTAGATATTGCAGACCTGACGGTTTCCTTTGCGTTTGTAGAGATGAACAATGGACGCATCTTTAAGGTCTTGAGGAGAGATAGTCTGTCTATTAAAGTTACAATTTCAGTGGTTGGAAGATAGTCAGCCTATCTGTTAACCTTACAGTGTTTTTGTGTAGGAAAGACAGTTTGCCTACCTGTTAACCTTACAGTGACTGTTGAGGAAAGACGGTTTGCCTACCTGTTAACCTTACAGTGACTGTGAGGAAAGAAAGACGGTTTGCCTACCTGTTAACCTTACAGTGACTGTTGAGGAAAGACGGTTTGCCTACCTGTTAACCTTACAGTGACTGTTGAGGAAAGACGGTTTGCCTACCTGTTAACCTTACAGTGACTGTTGAGGAAAGACGGTTTGCCTACCTGTTAACCTTACAGTGTTTGTGTAGGAAAGATGGTTGCCTGCCTGTTAATCTTACAGTGACAGTGGAGGACAGACGGTTTGCCTGCCTGTTAATCTTACAGTGACAGTGGAGGAAAGATGGTTTGCCTGCCTGTTAATCTTACAGTGACAGTGGAGGAAAGACGGTTTGCCTACCTGTTAACCTTACAGTGACAGTGGAGGAAAGGCAATTTGACTACCTATTAACCTTACAGTGTTTGTGTAGGAAAGACAGTTTGCCTACCTGTTAACCTTACAGTGACAGTGGAGGAAAGGCAATTTGACTACCTATTAACCTTACAGTGTTTGTGTAGGAAAGATGGTTTGCCTACCTATTAACCTTACAGTGACAGTGTAGGAAAGACGGTTTGCGTTCCTATTAACCTTACAGTGGAGGAAAGACGGTTTGCGTTCCTATTAACCTTACAGTGGAGGAAAGACGGTTTGCCTACCTGTTAACCTTACAGTGACAGTGGAGGACAGACGGTTTGCCTACCCGTTAACCTTACAGTGACAGTGGAGGACAGACGGTTTGCCTACCCGTTAACCTTACAGTGACAGTGGAGGAAAGACGGTTTGCCTACCCGTTAACCTTACAGTGACAGTGGAGGACAGACGGTTTGCCTACCCGTTAACCTTACAGTGACAGTGGAGGAAAGACGGTTTGCCTACCCGTTAACCTTACAGTGACAGTGGAGGACAGACGGTTTGCCTACCCGTTAACCTTACAGTGACAGTGGAGGACAGACGGTTTGCCTACCCGTTACCATACAGTGACAGTGGAGGAAAGACGGTTTGCCTACCCGTTAACCTTACAGTGACAGTGGAGGACAGACGGTTTGCCTACCCGTTAACCATACAATGACAGTGGAGGAAAGGCGGTTTGCCTACCCGTTAACCTTACAGTGACAGTGGAGGACAGACGGTTTGCCTACCTGTTAACCTTACAGTGACAGTGGAGGAAAGATGCCAGAGCAGGGCTGTGTAATGATGGACATTTGCATCGGTTCAAGGTACAGCTGTTGCATGGAAGGAAAACAGCTTCTGGCACCGACGCATGTTGGTCTTTTTTATGCTTAGTATGAACTATAATCAAGCAATGAATAGAGCTAATCATGTGATATTACTTTAAAATTTAAATAACAGGAATGTATGACAATTTTTTTTTTTTTTTTTTTTTTTTAAAGGGGGGGCTTTAAAATTTGAATAACAGGAATGTATGACAAACCATTTAAAAAAAAAAAAAAAGGGAGGGGGAGGGGTAAGAGAGGAGTGCCTGATACCATTTTTATCTCCTGCAGGTGAGAGGCCCTACGCCTGTGGCCTGTGTGTGGCTGCCTTTGCTGACTGGACCACCCTCCACAACCACAAACTGGTCCACCGTGAGTCAAGCACGGACGCGGACAACAGGGATGGTGTTGACCCCAAGACAACGGGCGACCTCAAGGCTGTGGCGGAGAGCCGACCCTTCCAGTGCCAGTTCTGCGGCATCCGCTACGGGGATGCCGTCACCCTCAAACGACACCTCCGCATTCACTCCGCCCCCTCCAAGGCGAAGAGAACCACCCCCACAAAGCTGAGAGGCGGACAGGCTGGGGAGGGAGCGGGAGACGAGCGGAGAGTCCAGCCCTGCACTTCAGTATCGGCCCTATGTCTGTGAGCAGTGCGGGGCAAAGTTCAAACATCTCCGTGGCTACACCACTCACAGGAGCAAACACCTCGATGGGTCACTGTTGGGGAAGAAGGTGGCGCAGGCTGACACGCTTCACCCAGGCAGGGCTGGAAGAGAGCTGGAAGCGCGACGCGCTGAGCAAGTCTCCTGTGTTCCAACCAGAGGTGGTGTTGTGCCGAACCCAGTGGATATGCCGGCATTGGGCTTTCAGCCGTCGCTGCCACTGCCACCACCACCACCACCACGGACACTGGCTGGTGATGCGAGGGTTGTAGATGGCAGAATGCTGAGCAGTTTTCCCTCAGTGGACCCCAGTCAGTCATCAGTCAGTCAGCAGCAGTACTGCTCGTGTCGCTGACCTTCTCCACTACGCTTCTGACCGGGTGACGCAGATCATTCAGTACGAGGATGGGTCTCTGGGTCATGTGACCACCCTCCTGCCGCATCCCCCGCCTTCCTCCTCGCTTCTGCAGCCGGTGGAGGAGTTATTGGACATGTGAATGTGGACAATGTGGTGACTCTCGACAGTGTGAATGTGGTGACTGTGGGCAATGCAGTGACTGTGGACAGTGTGAATGTGGACAATGCAGTGACTGTGGACAGTGTGAATGTGGTCAATGCGGTGACTGTGGACAATGTGAATGTGGTCAATGCGGTGAGTGGACAATGTGAATGTGGGCAATGTGACTGTGGACAATGTGGATTACATGGTGACTGTGGACAATGTAAATGTGGATGATGTAGTGAATATGGACAGTGTGGTGACTGTGGACAATGTGGTGACTGTGGACAGTGAGGACAGAGTGGTGACTGTGGTGCTGGACAGCACAGAGGGGAGCATTGTGCTGACAAGCCACTAGCCAGCAGATGTTGCCAGGGGTTTTAGCCACTAGCCAGCAGATGTTGCCGGGGGTTTAGTCACTAGCCAGCAGATGTTGCCGGGGGTTTAGCCACTAGCCAGCAGATGTTGCCGGGGGTTTAGTCACTAGCCAGCAGATGTTGCCGGGGGTTTAGTCACTAGCCAGCAGATGTTGCCGGGGGTTTAGCCACTAGCCAGCAGATATTGCCGGGGTTTAGTCACCAGCCAACAGATGTTGCCGGGGGTTTAGTCACCAGCCAGCTGATGTTGCCGGGGGTTTAGTCACTAGCCAGCTGATGTTGCCGGGGGATTAGTCACTAGCCAGCTGATGTTGCCGGTGGTGTAGCCACTAGCCAGCTGATGTTGCTGGTGGTTCTGTTGTTGTGGTTTCAGCGGTCTCACCTCCAGTGTCGCCTCACGAGCAATATTCCCCATCCACTCACTCCAGGTCTCACCTCCAGTGTTACCTCACGAGCAATATTCCGCATCCACTCACTCCAGGTCTCACCTCCAGTGTTACCTCACAAGCAATATTCCCCATCCACTCACTCCAGGTCTCACCTCAGTGTTACCTCACAAGCAATATTCCGCATCCACTCACTCCAGGTCTCACCTCCAGTGTCGCCTCACAAGCAATATTCCCCATCCACTCACTCCAGGTCTCACCTCCAGTGTTACCTCACAAGCAATATTCCGCATCCACTCACTCCAGCTTGCACCCCAAACGCAGCCAGAGTCATCAACTTTTGGTGTTGTAATCTCTTGAATTTGGAAGTGGGGTGGGGTGGGATGGGGGGAGTATATCAAACAATTCATGAGCGTGGCGTGTGTGTTTGTGTGTATGTGTATTTGTGTGTTTGTATGTGTGTTTATGTTTTTGTGTATTTGTGTTTGTATATGTGTGTGTTTGTGTGTATGTGTTTGTGTGTGTGTGTATTGTGTGTTTTGTATGTGTGTGTATTTGTTTTTGTATATGTGTGTGTTTGTGTATTTGTTTGTGTGTGTATGTGTTTGTGAGTGTGTATGTGTGTGTTTTTATGTGTGTGTATGTGTGTGTGCAGATGTGGGTGACCAAGAAATATTTTTCATTTTCAGGCACATATATGCATGCGCGTGCATGCATGCTCACACATACACACACACACCCCTACACACACACACACACACACTCACACACTCGCATACACTAGAGGGAGACTTAAACATGCTTTAATAACACAGTCATCTGCTCATTATTGTGGATAATGCAGTGAGTGCCCCTCCCCATCCCACCCAAACTCCAGTCGCCTCCCTCATCCCAGCTGTTGTCCCACCAACTGGCGGCATCATCATTCCTCTCCCAGACATCTTCGTCGTTGGTTGGTTTCTTTTGAATAATGGTCGAGTGTTGAAGCATGATATGATGACTGACTTCATATGTCTTAGCAATACAAAACCGCAAGGTGAACAACTGAGTGTCTAGGTATGATGATATGAAGACTGACCTCAGCATGAACTGCAAGATGAAGAACTGAGTGTTGAAGCAGTGATCATTATTTCCTAAAAAATTAGGGGTCAGGCTCGGTACGAAAAACTCCCTTTCAAATTTTCAGGGGGTCACAAAAATATTTAGGGGGTCACCATTAACAACCACTAGAAAATGTAGTGAACACACACACACACACACACACACACACACACACACGGCGTGCTCTCACTGGCTCACACACATAAATCCACAGAGAAAGAGACAGAATACATAAGAAAGGAAGTGCTTGTAATAAAGTTGATAAAACATTCCAGACTGTGCTAAATATTATTTATTCATATGTGTCCCTATGTTTTTAAAGTGTTATCAACTAACATGAGTAGTTTGAGCACCTACACTGTCACTGGATTTCAACAGTGAAACTTGATTTGTGGGATGTCCTCTTCGATTTTCATCACAGAATTTCTGCTACGCAAGCCATTTCCTTCCATGTTGAAACATTTTATTGTATGACCAAATTCCATTCACCATGCAATGATCATCAGAAGTCCGATGGAACCTACAATGAAACTGTAGACTTGCCGTTCTTGCTCTGTGAGCAACACATTCGTATGTCCAGAACGGAGCCATTTTGATTATCCGAACTGGTCATGTTGCATAGATTGTTTGACTTTTGGTCCATTCGCTGGATTATCACCCATGAGCCACAGCTGAACTGTCAGATTTTGATTCCGAAAAGCCGAAATTCCTAGGGTTTTCCAGGCTTTTCCCACTTAGCAGAATCATGTGATCTTGTGGTCCAATCATAGACTGGATAGGCCTGATCTGTTTAACAACTCTTGTTGGTTTTCAGTAGAGAAGAGTTCTCAGGCAGAAGTTGTTCATCGATTCAGAATGTTCTAAAACATCGAGGAAATTTACAGTTTTAACTTCGATCATGGTAAATAGGATGAAAGCCCTTTTGTGTGATGCAGCGCTCAGAGTTATAATGCGTACAGGAGAAAATCAGTGCGTCATGGTAAATTTTCATGCGTTTTTGTGATGCACTGGCCTGAAAATCAGTGTGCCAGATGGGAGGTTTATCCATCAGAGACGCACATGTGTGGGTAAGAATTATCACTGTGAAGTATAATATGACTGACCTCAGTATGTCTTAGCGATACAAACTGCAAGGTGAATAACTGAGTGTCTAGGTATGATATACCTCAGCATGTCTTAGCAATACAAACTGCAAGGTGAAAAACTGAATGTCAAGGTGTGATATGATGACTGACTTCATATGCCTCAGCAATACTAACTGCAAGGTGAATAATTGAGAGTTGAAGTATATTATGACTGACCCTAGCATCTCAGCAATACAAACTGCAAGGTGAATATCTGAGTGTCAAGGTGTGATATGATACTGACCTCACTATGTCTTAGCACCTCAAACTGCAGGATGAAGAACTGCCTAGGTATGATATGATGAATGACCTCAGCATGAACTGCAAGGTGAAGAACTGTCAAGGTCAGTAGATGTGATGTGATGAATGACCTCAGCATGAACTGCAAGGTGAAGAACTGTCTAGGTGTGATATGAAGACTGACTTCAGCATGAACTGCAAGGTGAAGAACTGTCTAGGTGTGATATGATGAATGACCTCAGCATGAACTGCAAGGTGAAGAACTGTCTAGGTGTGATATGATGAATGACCTCAGCATGAACTGCAAGGTGAAGAACTGTCTAGGTAGGATATGATAAATGACCTCAGCATGAACCGCAAGATGAAAGTGCCTCTCATTGTGGTGCAACAGGTGGATGCTGCAGTCTCAAGTAAGGTTACAGAAATGGACGAATCATCCGCAGCCCAACACATCTCATCTTACACAATAAAAGAGACAGATGAAAAAAACAACAACAACAAAGACTCGGTGTAATAAGCCCAGTTTCTAATTCAGCTTCTTTACGGTGAATGACGATCCTCTTTGTCCTCCATGGGATCCAGAGGAATGTTGCCTTACACTGGCTGTAGATCAGTGAATGAGGATCCTCTTCATCCTCCATGGGATCCAGAGGAATGTTGCCTTAGATCAGTGAATGACGATCCTCTTCATCCTCCATGGGATCCAGAGGAATGTTGCCTTAGATCAGTGAATGACAATCCTCTTCATCCTCCATGGGATCCAGAGGAATGTTGCCTTAGATCAGTGAATGACAATCCTCTTCATCCTCCATGGGATCCAGAGGAATGTTGCCTTAGATCAGTGAATGACAATCCTCTTCATCCTTCATGGGATCCAGAGGAATGTTGCCTTACACAGGGCTGCAGATCAGTGAGGAAATGGGGGGCCGGAATGGCTCAGTTGGTAGAGCACCTGCATATGCAGAAAGAAAGAAAGAAAAGTGAGGAAATCTGTCTGATTTATGCTCAGCCTGTAGTCATGTCCTCAGGCAATGAAAATAGTAAGTTCCTCTGAGTGGTGGGAGGAGACCATGGCATTCTCATGGTGGCTAGTTTCTTAGGTGATTGGAACTTGTAAGGGAATTTAATTGTGTGTGTGTGTGTGTGTGTTTTGTGTGTGTGTTTGTGTGAATACATGTGTGTGTGTGTGTGCGTGTTTCATGTGTGTGTGTGTGTGTGTGTGTGTGTGTGTGTTTTGTGTGTGTATGTGTGTGTGTTCATGTGAATACATGTGTGTGTGTGTGTGTGTGTGTGTGTGTGTGTCTTTGATTCCCAAGCAATTTCTGGCATCACCTCACATTGTTTCCTCCTTTGCAGAGTTTGGCCATGAATGTGAAAGATTTAACAACCAGGCACTGTTTTCAACATCACCCAGTTGAAGTGATGTACACACACACACACAGTTGAAGTGATGTACACACACCACACAGTTGAAGTGATGTACACACAAACACAGTTGAAGTGATGTACACACATATACACTCACAGGCACTGGTATGGACCCAGATGCATATTCACACACAATCTCTCTCATGCTGTAAGTTAGCAGCATTCATTGGAGTCTTTACACCATTTTAATGCATAAATTTCAATATAAATAGTTCAGATCATAAAATATACATTAAATCCCTCTCTCTCTCTCTCTCTCTCTCTCTCTCTCTCTCTCTCTCTTCCCCCCCCCCCCCCCCCCCCCCCCTTCCCCTCTCTCTCCCTCCATTGCTTTCCTTATGTGTGCTGCAGTCTTTCTGTGCATGAAAAGGAAAAGATGTTTAAGGCTGAACACTATCCATGTGTACAGAAACTGATGGTGAAAAATACAAACATGTTTCTTTGCAGATGGAGAAAAGGACTGGTGTTCATGCAGTCTAGATTCTATTGTGTGCATCTTGTGTAAATTTGTCTAGTTCTTTCTACTGAGTGTGTGCATGCATGTGTGCGTGTTTGTGTATGTGTATGTTTGAGTATGTGTGAAACGTATGCAATGTGTCGCCACAAAATAAATTCCCTTCATGGACAAAATAAACAACTTGTGAACTTGTAAATCATGTATGCATGTGTAAATACATGACATTTACAGTGAACAGTCTTATGAATCACAGTATAAAAAGAAACTCAAACCAAGAGCTTAAAATATTTACAAACAAATATATGCACTCAAAAGTGAACAGATAAACACCATGTTCAAAATGTATGCAATATATCATTCAACATGTCGGTGAAAATCTTTTTCGTTTTGAATCGATTTTGTCATTTTTGAAGGAAAAAATTACAGTTATTGCACACTTTTTTATTTCTTACAGTATGGCAAAAAGAGTTTGAATCATTTCCATGGGAATTTATACATGTTCTTATATTGGATTCCCTTGCATGAAGTTGTACAACAAGGGACAGAATATTGCACAAGCGTTCACAAAAAGCAATATATATATATATATATATTGACAGCCTGAATGGCTAGAATTGCACTCATAAAAACAAGTATACACATACATGCATGCATATCGGTGTGCATGTAAACACATGCAGACTGATACACATAAATAGAATCTTGTGATGTTGTTCATGTCAATGAACTATCTATGACAAAAAAAAGACCAAAATACATAAAGAACTAACTGACAGTCTTTCACAATAAAATGCAGTCTGGAGATTCTAGGCTTGTTCCAACATTTGCAGAGCATCTCTCTCTCTCTCTCCTGCCCTCTGTCATGTCATTGTGGTGACCATTTTTTAGCCTTTTGTTTTTGTTTTTTTTGTCATGTCTGGGTTTTTTGTTTTTTTTAAAAAACCGTTTTCCCTTCTTTTTCATCATGGTATCAAACCTTTCCTTGGCAAGAAAACTAGCGGTTCCACATTTCATGAATCAGTCGACCCAGTCCACATTTTACGGGGTTCAGTTAAACTGTTCCACGTTTTATATGGTTCAGTGAAACTTTCCACATTTCATGTGGTCAGTGAAACTGTTCCACATTTTATGTGGTCAGTGAAACCGTTCCTCATTTTATGTGGTCAGTGGAACAGTTTCACAGTTTATGTGGTCAGTGGAACAGTTTCACAGTTTATGTGGCCGGTGGAACAGTTTCACACTTTATGTTGCCGGTGGAACAGTTTCACAGTTTATGTTGCCGGTGGAACAGTTTCACAGTTTATGGTGTCGGTGGAACAGTTTCACAGTTTATGTGGTTGGTGGTGGAACAGTTTCACAGTTATGTGGTCAGTGGAACAGTTTCACAGTTTATGTGGTCAGTGGAACAGTTTCACAGTTTATGTGGTCAGTGGAACAGTTTCACAGTTTATGTGGTCAGTCAGCCAATTCCACTTAGTACAGTGAGAACCCCACATGGTACTGAATAGAACTAGCTACCTGGGGGAAGGTGCCTCAGTACATTAGTTGCATGGGCAGGTGATTTTAGTACACCAGTTGTATGGACAGGTGACCTCAGTACAGCAGTTTGTATCAACAGGTGACCTCTGAGCTGAGTACACCAGTTTGTATAGACAGGTGACCTCAATACACCAGTTGTATGAGACAGGTGACCTCAGTACACCAGTTGTATGGACAGGTGACCTCAGTACATCAGTTGTATAGACGGGTGACCTCAGTACATCAGTTGTAGTGACAGGTGACCTCAGTACACCAGTTGTACTGACAGGTGACCTCAGTACACCAGTTGTACTGACAGGTGACCTCAGTACACCAGTTGTACTGACAGGTGACCTCAGTACATCAGTTGTATAGACAGGTGACCTCAATACACCAGTTGTAGAGACAGGTGACCTCAATACACCAGTTGTATAGACATGTGACCTCAGTACACCAGTTGTATAGACAGGTGACCTCAGTACATCAGTTGTATAGACAGGTGACCTCAGTACATCAGTTGTACTGACAGGTGACCTCAGTACACACCAGTTGTATAGACATGTGACCTCAGTACACCTGTTGTATAGACATGTGACCTCAATACACCAGTTGTAGAGACAGGTGACCTCAATACACCAGTTGTATAGATAGGTGACCTCAATACACCAATTGTAAAGACAGGTGACCTCAGTACACCAGTTGTATAGACAGGTGACCTCAGTACACCAGTTGTATAGACAGATGACCTCAGTACACCAGTTGTGTAGACAGGTTACATCAGTACTTCAGGTGTTGGGATAGATGACTTCAGTATGCCAGTTCCCCACCCCAGGGCCTGTAGGGTTTGACACTGTTCACCTGCTGCAGCCCCACCCCTAGACTGGGCATCTGCATGGTGGTGGAGTGGGGCTGGGGGTAGCTGGGGTGATGGGAGGAAGGGGGCACGCCCAGGGACTGCCCCGTCCCCGGGAAAGGGGGAGGTAGGAGTGTGGGAGTGCAGCTGACCCAGCGAGTGAAGCAGGGGTGGCGACAGCGACGACGTCGGCACTGACCTCCCAGAAGACGTGGGCACCATCCCCGCAGAGCCCTGAAGAGTCGGAACCCCACCCATCCCTGCCCCACAGCCCGCACTGCCACTCCCAGCATCACTGCTCCCCACACAGCCACGCAAGTCTGAAAACGCCGTCATCAGCGAGGATGCTGACGTGGAACTCATGACCTCTGCGGCGGCGGACTGTGGTGGCAGGTTGCCTGCGCCGAAAGCGCCAGAACCGAGAGATCCAGAGCCCGCCTGTCCAGAACGGAGGGAGCCAAACGCCGCCTGCCCAGAGCTGAAAGATCCTGTTCCTGGGTGGGCGGAGGGCATGATGGGATTGTACTGGGGGTGGAGGGAGGGAGTTGGAGAGGACCACATTGAGGAGCTGTGCTGAAAGGCCGCTGCCTTGACGCCGCGCCCTCTCTGTTGGCGAAGCCGTGGAGGTGAGTGAGCAGCCTCATTCGCAGAGGGTCCTGGAGGTCAAGACCCTCCACGGCCACCAGGTAGCGGGCCACCTCTGTGGCACATTCCGTGAAGCCCATGTGGCGGTAGTCCTTGGCCAGGTTGCTGGGGTCATAGTTTGTAACTGTTCAGACCTGGGGCACAGACCACAAATGACCTTCAGCACGGTGTGGGTGTTGTGTAAGGGGGTGTGCATGCGTGTGTGTGTGTGTACCAAAAGGTTCCACGCTGGCAAGCTCCACTCTGTCTTGTGTGTGTGTGTGTGTGTGTGTGTGTGTGTGTGTGCGTGTGTGGTGTGTGTGTACCAAAAGGTTCCACGTTG
>JADBJO010004219.1:197500-202500 GCA_016801955.1 Conus betulinus | reverse complement strand
GAGAAACACAGAGATTGACAGAGAGAATTGTGACTGACCTATCATTTGCTTATTGTTTCAATTTCAAATGTGTTTGTTTGATTATTCAGTTTCTTGATTTATTTTGTTTAGTTGTGACTTCATTTATCCCAATTGACAAAGTTCACAGAACCAACCGAGTCCTGTTTTATCATCCGTCATCTGTGAACCCCCATTGCTTCAACAGTCCGACCATTTCCTGCCCTTGAGGTTGATCGTGCTTCGTTTTCTTCGTTCACCTTTTGTGGCTTCATTACTTTATCCCTGATGATCGTTGCATACATGTACAAGGAGCCATTTGAAACCCATTCAAGTGCGCGCTTTTGTGGTTGGTGGTGGTGGTGATGGTGGTGGTGGTATTTCTACCCTCGCTCTACTCTCCACAGTATCATTCCATCTCCATTTTTTTCTCCGCACGGTTTGCTTTCTAAAGATCGCGTTTATCTTGTTAGAGAGAGAGAGGGGGGGAAGGAGGGAGTGACAGGGAGAGAGAGAGAGGGAGAGAGGGGGGAGGAGAGAGAGGGAGAGAGAGAGAGAGAGAGGAGAGAGAGAGAGAGGGGGAGAGGAAGAGGGAGAGAGAGAGAGAGAGAGAGAGAGAGAGAGAGAGAGAGAGAGGAGAGAGAGAGGAGAGAGACTAGTTTTAGTTTGTTTTTTTTTTTTTTTTTTTAAAACCCGGCCCAGAGGAAAGGAACATACTAATGCATGACTAAAAAAAAGAGAAGAAGAAGGACAATTAGTAGATGAACATGAAATACATTTTAAAAAGTCTGCAACACAAGAGAAACGACTGATTCAACAAAAGCAGATTTTAGGAACAAAAACTATCGTGGTAAAAAAAAAAAAAAAAACATGTGTGTGTGTGTGTGTGGTGTGTGGTGTGTGTGTGTGTGTGTGTGTGTGTGTGTGTGTGTGAGAGAGAGAGAGAGAGAGGAGAGAGAGAGAGAGAGAGAGAGCTAGTGAAAGAAAAGAAGAGAAGGAACTGAAAAAGAAAAGATGCACAGAGGCATAACCGTGAAAAATAACCCATGCAATATAATGTAACATTGCTTTTGAACACAACACACCCCCATCGATAAACACAATCTCCACTGAAGCATTGCGTTATAATAACATGGAGAGAAGAAGAAGAAGAAGAAGAAGAAGAAGAAGAAGAGAGAGAGAGAGAGAGAGAGAGAGAGAGAGAGAGAGAGAGGAGAGAGAGAGAAGAGAGAGAGAGGACATGACACAATAATACTATAAAGAGTGACGTCAACATTAAAATTAGGAGAGTAATCAATCTAATTCCATAGGAAACCACCAGGTATTGACTCCCTTTTAAAAGATCTATTCCGAAAATGGGTAACAATAATATAAGTGAATATGGCCATTCTCATCGAACTTGAATTTATGTATAGTTGATGGGTGGTACATACTTTTTGGATAAAGTTGAGCGTAAGGACTGGTTTATCGAATTTCAGTTGTAGTCTTCGCGGAAGAATGCCTAAGGTGGCGTAATCAGAACAAGACAATGTTGTCTCTTTTAACAGAGTTTATAGTAGATCTCGCCTGTGAAGCCTAAGAAGTGGGTTCACTGTCCAGAGTCCCAACTTGCAAAGGCATGATGTTTCAACGAGATTCAGTGTTAAGCATGGAAGAGTATTTGGCGGGCGCGAGAGGGTTGTTGGGAAGCGTGTTAAGCCAGACAGTAGATAATGTGTAGTAGATAGTGGCGAATTATCTGTGGATGCGAGTTCCATTGTTTTGGGACAGTGAATGAAAAATGACATACTCATGATGTCCCCAGCGGATCGTCAGAATGCACACAGTGAGGTGATCCGTGGATGAATGGGGAGACGTCAAGACGGTGAACAGGCAGACGGTTGTTGTTGTTCGTCCTTCAATTTCGAAGATGACCGTGACTTCAATCTCAGATGCAAGATCGCTGAGCGTGGGTCCGCAGGTGGCTGGTGAGGCCGATCTGGGCCCGGAAGGAACGCCCACATGTGGGACACATGTGGGTGAGTGCTACAGTGGAGGTGGAGGTAGCTCTGGCCTTGCGCGCGGTTTGCTTTCTCTCAGCTTCTGCTGTGCGTCTCTCTCTGATGTATATGTACCCTTTGTGATGCTGCTTCGCCAGGCTGGGCGGTCCAGGGCAAGCGACTCCCAGGTGTTGAGGCTGATGTTCAGGCCTTTGAGGGACACTTTGAGGCAGTCCTTGAAACTTTTCTTTTTTCTTCTGCCCCCCAACTCTCCGTGCGCTTGTTTCGGCAGTCGGGAGAGTGTAGATGCTGGGGATGCTGGCCCTTTCCAAGACCTCAGTGTCTGGGGACTTTGTCCTGCCACTTGATGTTTAGGAAGTCTGCGGAGACAGCTGAGGTGAAATGGTTAAGCTGTTTGGCATGTCTGCTGTAGACAGTCCAGGTCTCACTGGCATAGAGGAGAGTGGTTAGTACCACTGCATGGTAGACCTTCAGCTTGGTGGTAAGGCTTAGTCCTCTCCGCTCCCAGACATTTTCACGGAGTCCCCCAAACACAGAGCTGGCTTTGGCAATCCTGTTCCTGACCTCTGCGTCAATGTTCACAGCTCGTGAGAGTGTGCTGCCCAGATAGGTGAAGTTGTCAACTGCCTGTAAGTTCTGTCCCTTTACCGTGATGTGTGGTTCCTGGTAGGGTTTACCTGGCGCAGGCTGATACATCACTTCGGTCTTTTTGGTGCTGATGGTGAGACCGAAGTTGTCGCAGGCTCGTGAGAGAAGCAGTCCATTTCGTGCTGCATCATCTGCTCTGTGCTGGCATTGAGGGCGCAGTCATCAGCAAACAAGAAGTCCCTGATGACGGTCTCTTTCACCTTTGTAACAGCCTGCAGTCGCCTGAGGTTGAACAGCCCACCGTCAGTTCTGTATCTGACGTGTATACCACCCTGGCAGTCACGGAAGGCATCAGTCAGCATGGCGGAGAAGACCATGCTGAAGAGTGTAGGGGCGAGAACGCAGCCTTGCTTTACGCCGTTGGTCACTGGAAAGGCTTCGGACTCGTTTCCATCATCCAGTACTTTCACCATCATGCCGTCGTGGAACTGTCGGACGATCGATAATGAACCTGCTGGGACAGCCAAATTTCTCCATGATCTTCCACAAGCCAAGTCCCACCGTGTGAGAAGCTAATCGTACTCGGGGACTTCAACGCCGGAGTGGGGACCGATCACCAGACCTGGGAAGGGATCATTGGGAGACACGGTACTGGCAATTGCAGACGGTAGATTGGAAATGTCAGCTGACTCTGAGAGGAAATTGTGAAAAAATAGGAGGGATAGCTTGCAAAGACTGCGGGCTTCAATGAGTAACCAGTGTAGTGTGTAGGGTATAGAGATCGACATGCTCTCGGCTTTTTATTCTTCTTGGAGTGTAAGCCTGGCAGCTTACTGCTGCACCTTCGGCGATTTGTTTATCACTTTTTTTTTTTTAGGAGATCCAGCGAGAAGCGAGACCAACATGTAGTCAGAACTGGACAAAAGCCCAAACTGGTGTTGGTGTTGCTGCAGTTGTGAGGAATGGAACTTGTCTGTCGGGGAGTTTGCGCAGACCGATGTGCAGATGTGAGTTGTGTACTGGTCAAGGAACGCAATGTCAAGGTTTCTAACACGGATAGTCGATGGGACAGTTTGAGTAGGATCTGTTGGAGTGAACGAGAAGGACCTCGGTTTTTGTCATCGTTTAGTTTCAGTCTATGCTCAGTCATCTAAGATCTGACCTCACCAATGCAGTTATGCGTATATTGTACGGTGCAATCTGTTTCCTCTGGTTGCCGTGGGTTATAGCGTTTAGTGTCGTCACGTAGTTATCAACATTTGTTTGTCTGGATTCAGACTCATATGAATTAATCTAGACCAGTCAGTTTATTGAATTCAAACTCATATGATTTAATCTAGACCATTCGGTTTATGTATGAAAGATTTCTTGCAACACGAACACTGCGTCTTCAACCTTAGAATGAGTTATATGAACCGTTGCGTCATATGTGAGCAAATTCTAAAGAGCTTGTTAGAAGAAAGGTAGATCATTTATCATGATATCCCGCCTTGGCTTAAGGCTTTGTGTCAGGCCAACTGACATAGGCTAGAACACATCATCAAAATGTTGTTATGCTCTGCATAGTTATGCGGGGATTGTCTTCAGTTGTGACAAGCTCCTAGCATAACATTATCAGTCTCCAAAATCCCCCGAAGTCGGAGTGTGGCTGCCCCAGTGGCGGGGTAATCAAAAACGGTCACACACGTAATGTTCTCATGCCCAGTTGATGCATTTGTACCATAGTGTTCAAGTGCTTCGGCTGTTCGGATGATCCCTGGAGTCTTTTAGCCCGGGTACGACAACAACAATAACATCATAATATCGAGAAGAGAATGGATCTAAGAACAGAGCCTTGAGAAACACAATGATTGACATTGAAAGATAAAAGGCAAAAAAATTTATGTCTATTATTGAGAACAAGCTGATATGTCTGCTGTTTAAGAGTGATGATATGAGTTCAAATGTTTGGTTTTTTTTTGAGAGACCAGATAATCTTAGGTTGTTTTCTTTTTCAGTTGCATCAAATTCTTTAGCAAAATCTACGAAGAGACCACCTGTTTCTTGTTATCATTTACATGAGAGAGACATTTATCAGTTAAGTTAGCCAGCCTAAACCCAGACTGATTCGGGTGAAACAAATCATCTTTCTCATTGGACTAAGTTGGCATTTTCTTATGTGCTCTTCTAAAATATGTTTTGATAGGGTAGATGATATCGAGATGATTGATTTGTAATTCAAAATACTAGCTGGGTCATCTGATTTATAAATTTGTGTACGTTCTGCATTTTTGAAAGCGTTTGGAAAACTGTTTTTTTCGGATATGCACAGAGTGTTAACGTGAATGTTTCGGAAATAAACGGAGCTGTGAGTTGTAGAAATTTGCCGTTAATGTCATCTAGCCCACGGGAAGATTTCTTTTAGATGAATTAGTG
>JADBJO010004219.1:180000-182500 GCA_016801955.1 Conus betulinus | reverse complement strand
TTGTTGTTGTTGTGGTCGTTCTGGTGGCCCTGGCTCCGTGGTTTGCTCTGTCCTGTGAAATGTGGGATCATCTGACCACGCTGATTGTGTGTGTTGTGTGTGTGTGTGTGTGTGTGTGTGTGGGGGGGGGGTGTTTGGGGGAGGGGAGGGGGTAGGCGTGGTGTGGTGCATTATGTGTCGGGGTGTGTGTGTGTGTGTGTGTGTGTGTGTGTGTGTGTGTGTGTGTGATGTGATGTGATGTGATGTGATACGGTGTGTGTGTATATGTGTGTGTGTGTGTGTGTGTGTGTGTGTGTGTGTGTGTGTGTGTGTGTGTGTGTGTTTGTTTGTTTGTTTGTGTGTGCGCGCGTGTATGGGATGGATGGATGTTGCCCGTCGTTTTATGTGTCTGTGTTGTGTTTGTTCTTCATCTTTCTTCTTTTTTTCGTCTTCTTCTTCTTCTTCTTCTTCTTCTTTCTTCTTCTCTTCTTCTTCTCTTCTTCTCTTCTTCTTCTTCTTCTTCTTCTTGTTCTTGTTCTTTCTTCTTCTTCTTCTTCTTCTTCTTTTCTTCTTCTTCTTCTTCTTCTTCTTCTTCTTCTTCTTCTCAGTGTCTTTTTTTGTGTTTTAGTTTGTGTTTGGAGTTGGATGATGTCTGTGTTGCTTTTCTTCTTGTTGTTGATCGGTGTCGTTTTGTTTGGTTTGGTTTCTTTCTTTCTCTTCAATTTATTCTTTGTTTTTTTTGTTTTTCTTTCTTTGTCTTTGTTTGTTTCTGTCTTCCCCACAGGCCTGTGTTGATGGCACGTGTTGTGTCTGTGTTCCAGTACCCCCTGCCTCTGCAGCCTGACTGTCGGTCGGTTGGTTGGTGTGTCTCACTTCCTGCCCGCTCTGTCAGCTCTCATCCTCCCCTGCTCCCGCCCCCCTCCCCCTCTCCTCTCTCTCTCTCTCTCTCTCTCTCTCTCTCTCTCTCTCTCTCTCTCTCTCTCTCTCTCTCTCTCTCTCTCTCTTTCGCTCTACCAGCTGCCCGCTGTCTCCCTCTCTCGTTCGTTCTCTCTCTCGCTCTCTTCTCTTTCGCTCTCTCTTTCGCTCTACCAGCTGCCCACCTTCACTTCACACACAGACACACACACACACGCACACACACACACACACACACACACACACACACACACACACACACACACACACACACACACACACACACACATACATACACATTTCCGCACACACACACTCACGACAACACACACACGCAGCAGGCTCTCTCTCTCTCTCTCTCTCTCTCTCTCTCTCTCTCTCTCTCTCTCTCTCTCTCTCTCTCTCTCTCTCTCTCTCTTTCAGTCACAAATTGCAAACAGAAACGTCCCATCGAAATACAGGAAATTATTTTTTCCCCCTTAGTCACAACACACATGAAGAAAACGAAAAACGGTGAGGAAGGAGTTGGGGGTGGGGGTGGGGGGTGGGGGGGTGGGGGGGGGGGGGGGGGGGCAAGTGCTGTGTGATTATCGTAGACACAGTAAACCTATGTGGATGGAGAATCTGCTTGTGTAGATTCAGAAATGCTTCTATTGACCGTCACCCAGTGGGCAGTGTAGGGCGCACGGTTAGCATAGATGGAGAGCTTGGTGTTGGACAAGAATGTGAAGAACAAGAAACGGGGATAGGGAGAACACTACGCACAGGGAGGAAAAAAAAAAAAAAAACCCGAGGACGACGAGGTTTAGGGACGACGGCAAGGGGGAAGAGGAGGGGTCCACGTGTTTTGAATCAGAGTAGCTACTATTTAGCGTCACCGAGATGATGATGATGGTGTCGTCATGATGATGATGATGATGATTGATGATGGTAATGATGGTGGTGATGATGATGATGATGACGACAACGACGACGACGACGACGATGATGATGATGATGATGATGATTCTATTGATGATGATGATGATGATGATGATGGCGATGATGATGATGACGATGATGATGACGACGACGATGACGATGATGATGACGACGATGATGACGACGATGATGATGACAATGACGATGACGATGACGATGACGACGAAGACGAAGACGATGACGATGACGACGACGACGATGATGACGATGATGATGATGGTAAGGAAGAGAGACGGTGGATAAAGGGAAGTAGAGGAAGTCGAAAGGTGATGGAGTACGTACGAACAAGAAGAAGAAGAAGAAAACAGAAAAAAAAAAGATGATTAGAACCTGAACATTGAAAAACGTTTTCCAAAATGCATGATCATCTGGGGCTGTGGATGTCCGTGTCCGTGTTATCTGATCAGTCAGTATTGAACGAACACTTCTGGCTGACACATGCACGTTTGCAGGAACACAGACAGACAGACAGACTATCCCCCCCCCCCCCCCTACACACACACACGCATGCGCACGCGCTCCGCTCCCTCACACACACACAAACACACACGCACGCGCTCCGCTCCCTCACACACACACACAAACACACACGCACGCGCTCATTACGTCCACACACGCACCACAC
>JADBJO010004219.1:145000-147500 GCA_016801955.1 Conus betulinus | reverse complement strand
TAACTTTGCAAACGCGCTGCTCCAGAAAGCAGGTCCCTGTGTCACAACCACCGGGGCTAGGGAGGCTGAGCTGTGGACATGGCTCTACTAGGCGACTGTTCAGCAGCTGGTGGCAACACCAACTCTTTCACAGTTTATTGACAAACCCAGGCAGCCCAAGCAGAGTTTGCCCGCTCCAATGGTCAGTGATTGGCTGCAAAGCTGACGGTGGTGATTTCGAAACGCTCGTGGAAGTCAGATTTTTTACAGCTTGAAAACTCCTGTCCATTAGTCCAGATGTAAACGGGTACCTTTCTTTTTTTTTTCTTCTACGTACGCAGGCTGATACTCCTGCGGACACTCCCTGCCTAGACAGGCAAGGATTAATCCCATTTACCCAGCCTAGGGAGTGAGTTTTTTTGAGGTGTGTATGACCGTTTTTTAAACGGGTACCTGATTCAGTTCGGGCGAAGTCAAAGCGGAGGAAGGAGAAGGCTGGTGTTCCGCCTTCCACAGTTCACGTCAGTCCATAGACATCGTGAGCTCTAACGGCTCACCGCCTCAGCAGTTAGTGGGGCACAGGACTTTTTATCACGTGCTGACAACATCTAGAATGGAAGCGAGCACGTTGCTCGCAAAAGCGCTGGCGGCAGACGATAGTCCACACAGTCCTCTGTCATTGTCTGCAGAAGAAAGAACATCTAAAATGAGGCAGGGAGCTGTACACGGTGAAGAACAAACAAGGAGGGTAACTCTTGCTTCCATGATGAAAGAAAGACCCGCCCATAACTCCAAACGAATGATGCCTACGACACCAGATCGCCTAGCAGAAATGTCAGTACAGAGCAAACAAGGAGACACAAAGGATGTCCCAAGCATACCTTTATACCCTGTATAGGACACATTTACACAGCAACAACAACTAGAGAAACGAGCAAACATAAACCAACATTTATTTAAGACAGGCACAGCCTTTTCTACCTTGAATATAGTCAAACGAACACACGGACGAACAGTAACAAGTACAGGTAACCTCGTTTTGATTGGTGTCAAAGGGAATCTGAAATGAGGCGATATTTGCAGAAGGTTTCGTCGCTTGGTGTCGTCTGTCGCTCCGCGCTTCTCCTCAGTGTGATCGCGCCGCTTCGTGTGCCGCACCGCTTCAACTGTACCGTGGAAACGGAGCTTTAGAGTGGTGACATTGTGAAGGGCCTGACGTTGTTGAAGGGGCACTCGCCTTACCTGTTTGTTGGTGTGGTGGGGGCTGCTTACCTTACCTGCTGTAGTGCGTGTGCGTGCGTGTGTGCGCGCGTGCATACTTGTTCACATCTCTAAACACGCACGCACGCACGCACGCACGCACGCATGCACGCACACACACACACACACACACACACACACACACACACACACACACACACACACACACACACACACACAACACCACACGCTCTTTCTCTCTCTCTCTCTCCGTCTGTTTCTATGTCCTTCTGTGTCTGTGTCTGTCTGTCTGTTTTGTTTCTACCGTCTCGCATTTGTTTTATTTTCCTCTCTTTCTCTGTCACACATACATGCACGCGCGCGCGCACACACGCATACTCAGCGGGCGCGCGCGCGCGCGCTCACACACACACACGCACGCACGCGCGCACGCACACATAGACACACACAGACACGGGACACTAATAGATAGGCAGACGCGCGCGCGCGCGCGCGCGCACGCACACACGCACACGCACGCACGCACGCACGCACGCACGCGCACGCACGCACGCACGCACACACACACACACACACACACACCACACACACACACACACACACACACACACACACACACACACGTTTATACATTAGGTCAATCACTTAGGTCTTTTCTTTATCATTTCTTATAATCTGGTCACCTGTTTTTCTGGTGTACAAGTCTTAAAGACAGAAAAAAAACCGAAACTAAACCTTTTCCTCCTCAATAAAGAATTTTAAAAAGAAAAGGTCTTAGTTTCGCAAGACAAGACATACAAACAGATTACAGGACAAAAGTGTTTTTGTCCAGTAATCTGTTTGTTCATCTGTTTGTCTGTATTGTCTCGTGGAACTGATACCCTTTCTTTTTAAAATTTTGCTTCAGTTTCCGCCATCAGTCACCTCGCTTTGAAATACAGTGCTATTGCACAACACAAGGATCTACAGTGCTATTTGCACAATAAGGATCTACAGTGCTATTGCACAGTAAGGATGTACAGTGCTATTGCACAACAAGGATCTACAGTGCTATTGCACAATAAGGATCTACAGTGCTATTGCACAATAAGGACCTACAGTGCTATTGCACAATAGGATACAGTGCTATTGCACAACAAGGATCTACAGTGCTATTGCACAACAAGGATCTACAGTGCTATTGCACAACAGGATCTACAGTGCTATTGCACAACAAGGATCATTGCACAACAAGGATCTACAGTGCTATTGCACAACAAGGATCTACAGTGCTATTGCACAATAAGGATCTACAGTGCTA
>JADBJO010004219.1:117500-132500 GCA_016801955.1 Conus betulinus | reverse complement strand
CTGCACTCCGGGTCTCGTCCTCTTATCTCTTGTCTGAGTTGTATCTCCCTCTCTGTGATTCTCTGTCTCTTTCTGTACGTCTGTCCGAGGGTCTGTAGTCTGTCTGGAAAATCTGTCTGTGTTCCTTCTCTCAATTCTTTGTTCCTCAGTCTCTATCTCTAGTTCTGTCTGTCTCTCTGTTGTCATTTTTTGTCTGTCATTCTGTCTGTAGCTGTCCCTCTCTCTTTCAGTTCATGGCTGTCTTATCGTGGTCTGTTGTGCTGTCTGCCTGCCTGCCTGCCAGCCTGTGTGTCCAAATGTGTGCGTGTGTGTGTGTGTTGTGTGTGTGTGTGTTTGAGCTTGGAGTGTCTGTTCTGTCTGTTTCTGTCCAGAAACTCAATATAAAACGTCTCTCTTCGAAAACTTCCTCTCTCTCTCTCTCTCTCTGTGAAGATGCATCCCCCCCCCCCCCCCCCTTCCCCCCAGTCCCCCCCCCCCCCCCCCCCCCCCCCCCGGTGTATACAACGTCAAGCAGTGGGGTACCAGATCTACGTAACATACTCAAACCCATCGATACTTATCCCTGAACCTCCACCCCTACCCCTACCCTATCCCTATCCCCCCCCCACCCCCACACCTATCCCCCATCCTCGTTGCCAGCCAGCGCGGCGGTCCAGCCAGCCGGGTTTTTTTTTTTTTTTTTTTTTTTTTTTTTTTTTTTGGGGGGGGGGGGGGGGGGTGGGGGGTTGCTGATGGAATCAGATAGAGACTGGCTGGGCCCGGGCTGTCTTGAGGCGTGCCACTCCGCTTCCATGCCATCGACTGGTCCCGCCCGCTTCCACTAAACTCCCGTCAGATCAGACCAGCTGATCGTGTTACCCAGTTATTAGGATTGCTTGCGGGGTCGTCGTGGGATGGGAGTCTCCCCGGACCCCCGGACCCCAACCGCCCACTACACACTACACCTCCTCGCCTCACTCCTTACTATTTGCCCGTCTTTCCCTCTCCGCCCCCTTCCCCCCTTTCCTCCCTATACCCTTCCCCCCAACCCCAACCCCATGAGCTTCTGTTCTCTGGTGTTGATCGGTAGAGAGGGGACGGAGAAGGGAGTAGTAGTAGTAGTAGCAGTAGTAGTAGTAGCAGTGGTAGTGGTGGTGGTGGAGGAAAATAACGTTCGAGTTGGTTCGGATTCAAGTCTCTCTAATCCCAGCTCTAGTTTAGAATGTTCTTGTTTATTTGTCTATTAATTCAGGTATTTATGTATTTATTTATTCATTGATTCGTTGTTTTTTTCCTTTTGAAGGGTTTGTTATCATAGTGGGTGGGTGAGTATGTGCATGCGTACGAGAGCACACACGCGCGCGCTCGCGTTTGACAGGGCGTACTGCCAAGACAGCGACTCGGTTTCATTTCAGAGGTAGTCTGATTGAGTTCAATTCAGGGAAAAGTCGAGATGAGATTCACTTGATGGAGAGTTGGACTGGGGTCACACACACTCACTAACACATGCACGCAAGCAAGCGTGCACGCACGCACGCACACACACAGAGTTTCACACATACTCATCCTTCCCCCATGATGCACTCACGCACGCACGCACGCACGCACGCACGCACGCATGCACGCACGCACGCACGCACACACACACAACACACACACTTTTTCTCTCTCTCTTTTCTCTCTCTCTATCTCTCTCTCTCATCACACCACACACACACACACACACACACACACACACACACACACACACACACACACACATACTTGCACAGATACACGCGCGCGCGCGCGCGCGCACGAGAGAGAGAGAGAGAGAGAGAGAGAGAGAGAGAGAGAGAGAGAGAGAGAGAGAGTTTTTTTTTTTTTTTTTTTTTTTTAATAAGTGTCTAAGATCATCTGCCGATGAAAAGACAATAAATAAATCACTGGATTGAACTGAACTTTCTCTCTGTCTGTCTGTCTGTCTGTCTGTCTGTCTCTCTCTCTCTGTGTCTGTCTGTCTGTCTGTCTGTCACACACACACAGAGTCAATCCACGAACCACTCTCTCCCACACCTTAGCGACTTTCACACTTTCGTCAATTCCACAAGAAAGTGATGTGGAGTAGGTAGCGAGTCAGACTGTGGGTCCGGTCCACTTCACACCAAATGCTTCCCTCACTAAGATGTATGGCACCCGGACAATTTCCGCCAATTATTGTCTACCTCTATGGCTGGCAGCAGAAGACTTCCTGGAAATCTTGAAGGGGGGGGGGGGGGGGGGGGGGGGGGGGGGGGGGGGGGGGGGGTGGGGGGGGGGGGTGGGTGGGGGGGTGGGGGGGGGGGGGGGGGGGGGGGGGGGGGGGGTGGGGGGGGGGGGGGGGGGGGGGGGGGGGGGGGGGGGTTGGGGGGGGGGGGTGGGGGGTGGGGGGGGGGGGAGGGGTGGGGGGGGGTGGGGGGGGGGGGGTCTGGGGGGGGGGGGGGGGGGGGGGGGGGGGGGGGATTTTCCCTTCTACCTGCTACTCTGGCAGATTCATGTTCTGAACTGTGGTTGGAACTGTTTTCGAAGGCCAACAAAGAACGACAATGAGCTACTGTTGTTTGGCTAAATGGGCACACGTGTTTCTTTTCCTCCCCTCTCTCTCTTCTGGTGTGTGTGTGTGTGTGTGGGTGTGTGTGTGTGGTGTGTGTGTGTGTGTGTGTGTGTGCGTGTGCGTGCTATTGGTGTGTGTGAGAGAGGAGAGAAGAGAGGCAGGAAAAGGGAATAAGAGAGAGAGAGAGAGAGAGGGGGGGGGGGAGGGGTCGGGGAAAACGGAATAAAGAAAGAAGAGAGAAGAGGGGGGGTGAAGAAGAGGGGGAGGGGTGAACCGCATGGAAAAAAGATGAGGAGAGACCAAAGAGAGAAAAGAAGAAGAAGAAGATAGAGGGGAAAAATATTGAACTGTTTGTGTTTATCTCGAATTAACTGTTACTGGCCGTCCCGGAATGACGGGCAAGGAATCCATTGTGTAGCCTGCAGGTTTCAAAAGAATGTAGACTGCATCTCTTCGTCTCCCCTTTTCCCCGCCTCTATCCCCCTCCCGCCTCTCTCCTTTTTCCCCCCCCTCCCTACTCCCTCCCCGAATTTACATCCCCCGTCTCCCTCCCGCCACTCTCTCCTTTCGCCTCTCCCTCCGCTCCCTCGTCCCCCCCCCCCCCCCCCCACGTCTCCCCTCTTGCCCCCCCCCCGTGTCATCTGTTTGTTTTTGTTGGCGTTCTGTCATACACACGATTTCGTCCAAACCCCCCCGCGTTACGTCCCTCGTTGTCGCACTGTCCCCCCGCCCTCATGAAAAGGACACATGAAATGGGCTGTGTGTGTGTTGTGTGTGTGGTGTGTGTGTGTGTTGTGGGTGAACGACCAGCAATAATGTTGTGTGTGTATGGTGTGTGTGTGGTGTGTGTTGTGTTGTGGTGTTGTGTGTGTGTGTGGTGTGTGTGTGTGTCTGGTGGTGGAACTGGCCCGCAGAGACGTGTGTGTGTGTGTGTGTGGGTGTGTGATGAACTGCTAACTGCCCGCATATACGGTGGGTGTGTGTGTGTGTGTGGGGTGTGTGTAGTGCCCGCATTTTGTGTGTGTGTGGTGTGTTGTACTTATGGGTGAAGCTGCCCGCCATATACTTGTGTGTGTGTTGTGTGTGATGTGTGTGTGTGTGTGTGTGTGTGTGTGTGTGTAAGTGTATCGAACTGCCCTGAACCTATACTGCCCGCAGATACGTGTGGATTGTGGGTGGTGTGTTGTGTGGTTGTGGGGGTGTGTTGTGTATGAACTGCTGCCCCGCATATACGTGTGTGTGTTGTGTGTGTGGGTGTGGTGTGTGGTGTGGGGTGTGTGGAACTGTTGAACGCCTCGCATATACGGTGTTTGTGGTGTGTGTGTGTGTGTGTTGTGAGTGTGTGTTTGTGTGTGTGTTGGGTGGTTGTATGAACTGCCCGCATATATGTGTTGTGTGTGTGTGTGTGTGGTGTGTGTGTGGTGTGTGTTGACTACTGCCCGCATATACGGATGTGTGTGTGGTGTGTGTGTGGTGTGTGTGTGTGTTGGTGTGTGTGTGTGTGTGTGAACTATGAACACGTGTGCTGCCCCACGCATACGTGTGTGGTGTGTGTGTGTTGTATGTGCCCGCATATGTGTGTGGTGTGTGGGTGTGAACTGTGTACTCTGCCCCGCATATACGTGTGTGTGTGTGTGTGTGTGTGTGGTGGTGTGTGTGTGTGTGTATGTGCACTGTGTGTGTGTATGACAACTGTCCCGCATATACGTGTGGTGTGTGTGGTGTGTGCGGGTGGGTGTGTGGAGCACACCACCCGTGTGTGTGTGTGTGGTGTGGGTGTGTGTGTGTGTGAACTGCCCGCATATACGTGTGTGTGTGTTGTGTGTGTATGTGTATATGTGTGTGTTGTGTGTGTGTGTGTGTGTGTGTGTGTGTGTGTGTGAACTGCCCGCATATACGTATGTGTGTGTGTGTGGGTGTGTGTGTGTGTGTGTGTGTGTGTGTGGTGTGTGTATGAACTGCCCGCATATACGTTGTGGGTGTGGTGGTGTGTGTGTGTGGGTGTGTGTGTGTGGGTGTGTATGAACTGCCCGCATATACGTGTGTGTTGTGTGTGTATAAACTGCCCGCAGTATACGTGCACTGTGTCAGTCAGTGAGCGCGGGTCAAAACCAATAATGAACCCAAAAGAGAGCGCGGTTCAGTACGGGGAAAAACCAACGCACCCTGCACCGCAACCCACGTACTGCGCACCGCAACATACCACACCACACACACAACTTCAAACACGACGCCAGGAGAACAGGGGGCAGAACCGATGGTGGAGCTGAGGGTTTTCAAGGGGGGAGGTGGGGGGGGGGGGGGAAAGGAGCCAGAGGAGCCAGAGGAGACAAAGAGGAGGGGCATGGAGGGGAGGGGGCTGGTATTGTAAGGGGGGTGGGCAGGGGGGGGGGGGGTGTGGGTGGGTAGAAGAAGGTGTGAATCACAGGTGAGAAGTGGGTTGGTGGTTTGTTGATAGTTGTCATATGAGTTGCTTGCAGATTGTCATTTGTTGTTTTCTGCCGATGTTTGTAGTCTGTCGGAGGAGCAAGGAGGGGCAAATAGAACGCTGAAAAATCCCTTAGATTGGTCCTCTTGTGAATTCATCCAAATTATGGAAAAGAATATACATAGAGCAGAATTTTTAGTCAAAACATGTCTACTTTGCCATTGTGCCCAAGGCACATTGTTAGATTAATTCATAAATTAAAGCTGAATACTTGGAACACTAAATATGCTCATGGTATTACTTGTGTTTGCAGAGAAAACATTTCTGTGCGTCATCTTTTGTTTGAATGCTCAGTGCTGACCTCGCTCTATCAGGAGAAAGGTATTGAGATGAACAACTTTGATAATGTCAATACTGTCTTATATGGTTCGTGTGTTTGCTCGAATTGCCACGGTTATTTCGCAGTCACACGTTGCAAAATGTTTGTAAAGATCGCAACTTTGTGTACCACTAGGGTATTTCACTCATGTAAATATGCACATATCGTTGGAAATTGGATACCGGGAAGGACACGAGTTGTGGGCAAATGGTACTTCTGACAGTAGGCAGAGAGAGAGAGAGAGAGAGAGAGAGAGAGGAGAGAGAGAGAGAGGAGGGACGTGGTCGGAGAGCGTGATGGAATGGCCGACCACAACACTCAGGGGTGCCAGGACTCCTGCCAGAAGCAGAGTACCAGGCCCGCGATGGAGAAGAAAGATCGCGCCCCCCCCCCGAGCCTCAGGGGGGGCCCCCCCCCCCCGCCCCCGCAAGCGCCCGCCCTTTTTTGATGGCACCCCCCGCCCCCCCCCCCCCCCCCCCCCCCCCCCCCCTGCACCAAGCCCCCCCCCCCCCCCCCCCCCCTCGAATGCCACTCAGGCCCCTGGACCAAAATAGGTTTCCCCCCCCCTCGACCACTCAGGTCAAGAGAATGAATGATGAAATGATGACATAACCACTTCCACTTCTGATATTTTCAGATAATAGTTACTTCCGATGTTAGTGATTTGTAGGTCATTGATTTTTTTTTTTTTTCTTCTGATTTCAGTGACTTGAAGGTGATAGGAAACGTCGGATGTTAGTAAGCAACTGGTCTTTATTTTAAAAACTCCTACACTGGTTGGCACTTGTCTGATACTGGTGGCCGGTAGGTGTTGAAATTGGTACTTCTGATGAAGTCAGTAGGGTGCAGGTAATTGACACTTTTCTGTGTTTATATTCAGAACTTCTGACGTTAAAGGTTGGTTTGTAGATAATAGGTTATTGGCACTCTAGATGCTGATATTTCGTTCATTATTTGCGTTTCTGTAGATCTCCCCCACCCCCTCTCTCTCTCTCTCTCTCTCACACCCCTTGTCTCTCTCTCCACCCTCTCTCTCTCAATCTCTCTCTCTCCTCTCTCACTGTCGTCCACCCTCCTCTGTCTTTCTTTCTCCACCCCCTCTCTCTCTTTCCCTCCCTCTCTCCACACTCTCTCCACCCTCTTCTTTCTCTCTCTCTCCCTTTCTGTCTCTCCTCTCTTTCTCCTCGCCACTCTCTCTCTCTTCCACCTCTCTCTCCCACCTCTCTCTCTCACCCTCTCTCCACTCTCTCTCTCTCTCTCTCTCTCTCATTCCCAGAAGGGCGTGGAGAGGGCAGAGGGTTATAAGGTGGGTCCACACTTCACACCACCTATTTGGGCACCCAGGCGACTGGTGTCAATGGTCTGTAATTGCCTGTAGACACTTAGAGGACGCTTTGAAGAGTTGTTTCCCATGCTCTTGAAACTGGTGTGTGTGTGTGTGTGTGTGTGTGTGTGTGTGTGTGGTGTGTGTGTGTGTGTGTGTGTGTGTGTGTGTGTTGTGTGTGGTATGCGCGCGCAGGCGCGCGAGTGTGTGTTTGTGTGTTGTTTGCTGTGTGGTGTGGTATGCGTGCGTGTGTGTGTGATATATATTATATATATATATATATATATATATATATATATATAATTGTGTGTGTGTGTGTGTGTGTGTGTGTGTGTGTGTGTGTTGTGTGTGTGTGTGTGTGTGTGATTTTCATTTTTATATGTACATGTTCCTCCTGCCCTCATCATGAAAACTGAATTAGTGTCCTCTTGGAGGAAAACGAGAACAACGTTCTGTTAAAAATGTAGCCACGGCGAAGTAGTTAGCGTCGCGGACTTCCGGCTGAGAGGTCGTGGGTTTGATTCCCATCAAAGCCACTTGGGATTTTTCTGCCCTGATCGGCAACGGAAAGAAAAGAGGAATGAAAGAGGGACAGAATGGAAGTGAGAATAAAAAAGGCAAGAGGAGGTAGAGAAAGAAGGGTGAAAAAGACGGAAAAAACGAAACGACAAAAGAAGAAAGGAAGGAATTTTTTTTTAAAAAGGCGCAAACGAAGGAGAGAATAGGATGGAGAGAGAGAGAAAGAGAGGAGAGAGAGAGATAGAGAGAGAGAGAGAGAGAAGAAGAAGAAGAAGAAGAAATAAGAAGAAAAGAAGAAAGAAGGAAGAAGAAGAAAGAAGAAGAAGATGATTATGATGATGATGATAAAAGAAGATTTTAGAAAAAAGAGGAGGAGAAGGAGAAGAGTAAAAGAAGAACAGGAGGAGGAGGAGGAGGAGGAAAAAACAGACAGACAGGAAAGAGCGACGTGAAAGTCCTACCAACTGGCACAGAGGATGAAACACGCTAGAGCAAACACGAAAGAAAACCCTAGACACTAGGGTTAAAACATGATTGGAACAGATTGTCCGACTGTCAGGAGACTTTGCACATCTCCACAACCTCTTGTGTACCAACAGCAGCACTCAGTCGTACCGATTCTACCCGTCCTCTGATTTTACATACTTGTACATTGATTTGATTACTTCACTTATTCTTCATTATTCACCTTACCATACTCTTCACATCCTCCCACCCCCCCCCACGACCTTCACCCCGTCATCTTTCCCTCCTTTTCCATGTGGTGTGTGTGTGTGTGCGTGTGCGTGTGCGCGCGCGCGCGCGCGCGCGCGTGTGTGTGTGTGTGTGTGTGCACGCGTGCGTGCGTGCGTGCGTGCGTGCGTGCGCGCGCGCGCGCCGCGCGCGCGCGCGCGTGTGTGTGTGGTGTGTGTGTGTGTGTGTGCGCGCGTGCGTGCGTGCGTTGCGTGCGTGCGTGCGTGTGTTTTTTTTTTTTTCTTTATTGTGGCAAGTTTTGCTTTCATTTCCTATACGTTTCTTTGATGACTGTATTCTATTCTCTCTCTTTTTTTTTTTCTGTCCCCCAAGAGAAGATAACCCATGCCACTATTCAAGCTTAAGAACTGAGCAGGTTCTGTCTACCACAGTTGAGTTCTTTGACATAGTTTGTCTTGTTCAATGAAAATATTCAAGGTTTGCTTCATCGTAGATAAGAGTAGGTGACAAGCAACAACAAAAACAAACAACAACAACACAAAAAAACCTGCTCATCATTGGCGAGTAACTGTCATATACATCTGTACAAACTTTTATCATACAGGACGTAAGTTTTTCAAAAACTTAAGGATGCTCACACCAGCCTCGCCTGTTCAGATTGAGCAGTAACGGCTGCAACGTCAGTACGGGACGAACCTAGCGAAACATGGCTTCCATTTTTAAATGTGTGGTGCGTGTGTGTGTGTGTGTGTGTGGTGTGTGTGTGTGTGTGTGTGTGTGGTGTGTGTGTGTGGTGGGTGTGTGAGTTCGGGAGGGGGGGGGGGGGGTGGGAGAGAGAGAGAGAGAGTGTGTGTTGTGGTGTGTGTGTGTTTGTGTGCGTGTGTTCTCTCTCCTCATCTCTCCTCTCTCTCTCTGGTGGAAGGGGGAGAGAGAGAGAGAGAGAGAGAGAGAGAGAGAGAGAGAGAGAGAGAGAGAGAGAGAGAGAGAGAGAAACTCAAACGACCGCGGTCTCTGATTCAGATATTGATCTTTTATCTCTCGAAACTCTTTCTTTCATGTTCCAGTTCTCTCTTCATGGCGTATCTAACCCAAAGATGCCATCCTTATGAATCAGCCGTGAGGTAAATTACGCCACGGAAGAAAGCGGGCGAAGGCCTAGTTTTAGGAGCTGGCCCCCCCCCCCCCCCCCCCCTTCCTTTGTGTTCATGCCATTTATCAGCGCTCTCACTAACTGGAACCAAAACCGAGCTGCTTTCAGTGATGATGACCCTAGAGTGATTCGAACTGACGGGCGCGTGCTTCGCCGTAGGGTTCTTCAAAGGAAAGCAGACATTATCAACCTGAATCAGGGGGTCTTACCTGTATCATTGTCAAGACGCACTTTGTAAGGCACGGGGTGGGAAGGTTGGGAGGGTGAAGGTTATGTGGTCGGGATGTCGTCTGACCCCCCCCCCCCCCCCCCCCCCCCCACACACACACCACACACACTTTCCTTTCCCCTCCCTAGATTTGTTCTGGCCTCCAATTTTGTTTAACTAAAGGTAGACTTACACATGCTTATTTTACAACACCGAGGGGCACACACACACACACACGCACACACGCACACACACACACACACGCACGCACACACCGCACACGCACCACACACACACACACACACACGCGCACACACACACACACACACACACACACACACACACACACACACACACACAACCACACCCACTATCTTCCGGGAGAGGGCTCAAGTGTACCAATAAAAAAATTCCATGGGCTTTCAGCGTTTGAAGGGGGGGGGGGGGGGGGTGGGGTTGCGGCGAAGGGTGTGTCGAACCCCGAACCCTCTTAAACCGGGGTAAATTGTCGTTGAAACCCATGGTCCGTTCCTGACCTTAGCGGCCCTTGGACCCTGGCCCGATCGCAACTTTCTAACCCCCCCTCGCCCCCCCCCCCCCCCCCCGCCCACACACACAGCCACACTCACTCAACACTTGAACAATCCCTGGAATATACATAGCTACATTTAATCACATTTTTTTTTCCATTGACAACCTTTCAGATGAGAACCACCCAACTCCTTTCTTTTGACAACACCCTTAACCTTTCCTCCCTCTTCCCCTTTCTCTTTCCCCCCCCCCCCTGCCCCCCCCCCCCCCCTCTTTCTCCTGCTCCGACCTCTTTCGATTCCTGCCCGCCCCTCACCTCCTTTTCTGAAACCTTCCTAGCAACGGATGACCTTTCTTTCTGTTTCTACTGGACCCACTCAAGTCATTCTGTATTCCTTCGATTCATCTCTTCTTCCCTTCAAGGAGAATTAAAATAGCCTAGAGAGAGAGGAGACCCGAGAGAGTGAGAGAGTAGAGAGAGAGAGAGAGAGAAGGGGGGTGGCAGGGGCTTTAAAAGGGCTAGAGCTAGAGAGTAACGTCGTCTCTGCTTAAGTTCTGTAACGAGCTTATCCTGTGTCCAGTTCAACATACACCATTCTCGTCCTCCCGATTTCGGGGTCCTTGATTTCGGTCTTCTTCGAACTGTCCTTTGGAGTGGCTCAAGATAAAACAAACTTCCTTTGGAGTGGTCGGGGTTGCCTCCTTTCCTTCTCTGGAACTTCGCTTGACGATGAATTTTAGGAGTAGTTTCTTCTCTTCGTGATCACACGACCTTCCTTGGTTACTTTCTGTGGTTTCCTTTGAGCTAATGACAACTCTAATCTCTAACGAATGCTTGGGTCCTTTGGAAGTCATTCACGGTTTGTTCTGTGGTCTTAGCCAGAGCACGATGGCCTTCTCCGAATCGTCTTCATTTCTTTAACTCTTTGCTCCCCCCATGTAAATGAATTTCTCCTGACACTTTCCACATTCCCCCCTTTGTTGCACACTTTTGGCCTCCGCAACGAACTGACACTCCGAACACAGAAACCCACACGGATACACTCCAGCTTCGCTTCTCTAAAACACTCTCTGAAACTTTCCTCCCCCCCCTCACCCCCCCCCCACAGACCTGCAGCTTACTATACTACCTAATCCAAGAAACGCAACTTTCTGTATTATTCACTTTTTTCAAGGCGTAGAACACAAAAAGATTCCATAAGAAAGTATCCTTTCATGGGTCCATGTTTTCGGCCTTTGACATGGGGTACACGCGTGCCCGCAGTTTGAACATGTCCCCCCCCTGGACAATGAGTAGCCTTGGTCGTTGATTGGACGTCAGCTCGTTGTAGGATTTGCGTTTTTCTTTGTTAGTACGTCATTTTGGTTGTTTGTGAAAGCACAAATTCATTCATCCCCCCCCCCCCCCCCCAACCCGCCCACCCCCCAAAGAAGTGGGAATTCCAGCACGGTATACACCATCTTGCCGAGTAAGAACAGTCTGATGGAGAAACAATGAATGGGTGTGTATGTGTGGATATGTGTGCGCGCCGGGCTGTTGGATTGTGTGGGTTGTGTGTGTTTGTGTGTGTGTGGGTGTTGTGGTGCATGTTGGTGCCTGTTTGTACGTCAGTATGTGATGTTGCCATTCGTACTGTGTGTATTGAGGGGATGGGGTGGTGCTGTGTGTGTTAAAATGTGTGCAGAGTGAGTGAGAGAGGCGTGAGAAGGTGGTGAGGAGAGTATGAGCGAGTTCTGGGGGGGGGGGGAGGCGTGCAAAGGGCTGGTGTAGATAATAGTGTGTCCCCCCCAGTCAGACTGCGGCAGCATGACGTGAACGGGGAGTCAGACGTCATGCTGTGACCGTGCATGACGAAGGAGGAGCGTGTCAACCCCGGATACCGTCATTGAGGCGGGCGCATTCCCTGTGATCATCACACATCCCACTTATGTCGTAACGCACCGTCACAGTGCTAATCCTGAACAGCAGTGGCTAGGCGAGATGAAACGAACTTCCTTGATGGAGTATGTATGGGTTTGCTCCACAGCTCTAACGAATATCGCCACAGAGATGGGTTTAGGGGAGTAGATGTTATCAATTCTCCGTGATCACACGACACAAGGCGTGAGTGAAAAATCTGTGTTTCATGATTTTGAGAAAGTCACGTGACAAAACTTTTAAGATCGCTAACGACTGTCTGGGGTCCTTTGGACATTCCAACGGTTTGTTCCGTGGTTTTGGCATAAGCACTGACGACTGGCACTCCCATGACAGGTTTAAATGAGCGAAAAAGTACGGTAACTCTTGCTCACCCCCAGTTCATGACACTGAACACACGGGGCACATGCACACACACCACAGAATGCCACTTGCAAACACCCAAACAAACTATAGCATACACTGCTTACCACGCACACAGGCACACTAACACACACGCACCCCCCTCCTACACACAGCGTATACAGCACACTTCTCGTGTCTCTGTCTCTGGCTCTCCTCTCTCAACTCTCTCCTCTCTCCCCCTCCCGCCCCCGCCTCCTCCCTCCCCCCCCCTCCTCATGCCATGCACTATACATGCACTTAAGAAAGAAACGCAAGTTTCTGTTATTAGTAACACTACACTTTTCAAAGTTCGCCACAACAAAAAAAGCCCACCATAAAACACAACCCTTTCTTGATCGGTCAATGCCATAAAAATTTGGCCTTTCGACATTCAAACAAAAACACGCGTGCCGAAGTTTGAACATGTCAGCATCTGGACAGCTGAGTATCCATTGGTCGTTGATCGGACGTCATTTCGTTGTAGGATTGTGCGTTTCTTTTGTTGTCGTCATTTGTGGTTGTTTTTGAACAACAATTCATTATCCCCCCCCCCCCCCCCCCACCCCACCCGCCCACCCCCAAAGAAGTGTGAATTCCAGACGGTAATGTACACAATCTTGGTGTAAGAGAGTCAAAGCGAAGGAAACAAAGTGGAATGGGTGTTTATGTGCGTTGTATATGTGTGCGCGCGCGGGCGTGTATGTGTTGTGTGTGTGTGTGTGTGGTGTGTGTGTGGGTGTGGTGAGTGCAAGTGCATGTGCATGTGTGTATGGTACACGTGGTAGTGTGCGCGCGCACGTGTCGTGTGTGTGTGTGTGTGAACAAGTGTGGTGTTGTTGTGTGTGTGTGTGAGTCTGTGTGTGTGTGCTTGCGTGGTTGTGTGGGGGGGGGGGGGGGGGGAAAGCTGGTGGAAGGGGGAGCAGCACGTGCGTCCCCAATGCAAGAACGGTGACGGCAGCAACTGACGTGAAGCGTCAGTCAGACGTCACGCTGTGAACGGGGCATGACGAAGGAGGAGGGGGAGCAACCGGCCGACTACCGTCAAGAGAGGCGAAAGGCGCAAGTCCACTCTGGGATCATCACACAAGCAACCCACTATGTCGTACGCAACGGCACGGAACACAGGCCAGGGAACGGCTCCAGTCAAGGCCCACAGCACGTAAGCGCAAGGGCGCTCATTATGACGGTACCATGCGCATAATATATGCAAGACAACAGCACGGTAGACAAATCGAAGACGGTCACAGTCAAGGCAACTCCATAAAATCAGTCAGTGTAGAAATTCTCCAACGGAGAGATTTTCGTTTCGGATCATTTTTGTTCGTGTTTTGGACACTGTCCCTCATGGAGGGGTGAAGGAAAGAGTCACGTGACACTGAAACATTAGAACGACCGCTAGAAAAGACAATAACTTTATTCCAGTGTCTCCCAGACACAGCAATACCAATGTCAATCTGAATGTCTGGCATGAAAGGAAACGGACGTACTTTTCAAGGCAATGGAAACGGTAGAAGGTACGGTTTAAATGAACTGAAACACACCCAAGCGAACGTGCACACACACACACACACACACCAACGGTAGACACACAACAGACAAGGCAAGGGAACGGAAGACAAGGCAAGGGAACGGTAGACAAGGCAAGGGAACGGTAGACAAGGCAAGGGAACGGTAGACAAGGGAACGGTAGACAAGGCAAAACGGGAACGGTAGACAAGGGAACGGTAGACAAGGGAAAGGAACGGAACGGTAGACAAGGGAACGGTAGACAAGGCAAGGGAACGGTAGACAAGGCAAGGGAACGGTAGACAAGGGAACGGTTAACAAGACAGGGAAACGGAAGACAGGGAAGACAAGGCAGGGAACGGTAGACAAGGGAACGGAAGACAAGGGAACGGAAAGACAAGGGGAACGGAAGACAAGGGAACAAGGCAAGGGAACGGACAGGCAAGGAACGGAAGACAAGGCAAGGAAACGGAACGACAGACAAGGCAAGGGAACGGGAGACAAGGCAAGGGAACGGACAAGACAAGGGAACGGAAGGCAAGGGAACGGAAGACACAAGGGAACGGAACAAGGGAACGGTAGACAAGGCAAGGGAACGGAAGACAAGGGAACGGTAGACAAGGCAAGGGAACGGTAGACAAGGGACGGAAGACAAGGCAAGGGAACGGGAACGGTAAGGAAGGCAAGGGAACGGTAGGGAAACGGAAGAAGGCAAGGGGAACGGTAGACAAGGCAAGGGAACAAGGCCAAGGGAACGGTAGACGGAATGGACAAGACAAGGGGAACAAGGTAACAAGGCAAGGGACAAGGCAAGGGAAAGGGACAAGGGAACGGTAGACAAGGCAAGGGAACGGTAGACAAGGCAAGGGAACGGTAGACAAGGCAACGGAACGGTAGACAGGGCAAGGAACGGTAGACAAGGCAAGGGAACGGTAAGACAAGGCAAGGGAACGGAAAACAAGGCAAGGGAACGGTAGACAAGGCAAGGGAACGGAAGACAAGGCAAGGGAACGGAAGACAAGGGAAGGAAACGGTAGGACAAGGCAGGGAACGGGACAAGGGAACGGAAGACAGGGAACGGTAGACAAGGGAACGGAAGACAAGGGAACGGAAGACAAGGCAAGGAACGGTAGACAAGGGAACGGAGGTACCAAGACAAGGCAAGGAACGGTAGACAAGGGAACGGAAGGACAAGGGAACGGTAACACGGTAGACAAGGCAAGGGAACGGTAGACAAGGCAAGGGAACGGAAGGAACGGAAGACAAGGGAACGGAACAAGACACAAGGCACGGTAGACAGGGAACGGTAGGGACGGAAGACAAGGGAACGGTAGGAAGACAAGGGAACGGAAGACAAGGAACGGTAGACAAGGCAAGGGAAATAAACGGTAGACAAGGCAAGGGAACGG
>JADBJO010004219.1:92500-95000 GCA_016801955.1 Conus betulinus | reverse complement strand
GGAAACAAGAGTGAAAAAAGGAAATGGATCTGATTCAGCTTTTTTTCTTTTTTCTTTTAATCCAACGTCATGCTTAGCATGAACAAGAGAACTATCGTCTTTAAGGACTAGGCGTCGGAAAAAAGAACATTTTGTGTGCTGCTATATATTTTCTTTGTTTGTTTGTCTGTTGTTGTTTAGTTTTTGTTTTTTGTTGTTTGCTTGTTTGTTTTTTTGCTTCTTCAAGCCAAGCCCACCTTCGACAGAGACGCCAAGCCCACCTTCGACAGAGACGAAGCGGAAAGGGTATTTCTGTCTGTATCCTAGGTGTTAATTGAGGAAGCAGAAGATTTGAGAGTTTCTTGAACACCTGTCTATGGCGCATGTTTATCATCCAGTTGCCGGACAACGTCAGCAACTAGGAATTGTGGCTCGGCGAAACAGGCCATCCAATCACCATACAGGGCGGGACAGACCATCCAATCAGGACACAGGGCGGGACAGACCATCCAGTCAGCACACAGGGCGGGACAGACCATCCAATCAGCACACAGGGCAGAATAGGCCAACCAATCAGCACACTGGGCGGGACAGGCCAACCAGTCAGCACACAGGACAGGCCAGCCAATCAGTACAAAGGGCGGGACAGGCCTACCAATTAGCACACAAAAGGAAGAACAGGCCAAACCAATCAGCACACAAGGTGGGACAGGCCAACCAATCAGCACCCAGGGGGAACAGGCCAATCAATCAGCACACAGGGTGGGACAGGCCAACCAATCAGCACACAGGGGGGACAGGCCAATCAATCAGCACACAGGGGTGGGACAGGCCACCCAATCAGCACACAGGGTGGGACAGGCCACCCAGTCAGCACACAGAGTGGGACGGGCCAACCAATCAGCACACAGGGTGGGACAGGCCAACCAATAAGAACACAAGGCGGGACTGGCCAACCCAGTCACCTCACAGGGTGGGACAGGCCAACCAATCAGCACACAGGGTGGGACAGGCCACCCAGTCAGCACACAGGGTGGGACAGGCCAACCAATCAGCACACAGGGTGGGACAGGCCAACCAATCAGCACACAGGGTGGGAAAAGGCCAACCAATCAGCACACGGAGTGGGACAGGCCAACCGATAAGAACACAAGGCGGGACAGGCCAACCAATCACCTCACAGGGTGGGACAGGCCAACCAATCAGCACACAGGGTGGGACAGGCCAACCAATCAGCACACAGGGCAGGACAGGCCAACCAGTAACCTCACAGGGTGAGACAGGCCAACCAATCAGCACACAGGGCAGGCCAGGCCAACCAGTCACCTCACAGGGTGGGACAGGCCAACCAGTCAGAACACAGGGTGGGGCAGGCCAACCAATCACCTCACAGGGCGGGACAGGCCAACCAATCAGAACACTGGATGGGACAGTCCAACCAATCAGCACTCAGGGTGGGACAGGCCAACCAATCAGCACTCAGGGTGGGACAGGCCAACCAATCACCCCACAGGGTGGGACAGGCCAACCAATCAGAACACAGGGAGGGACAACCAATCACTGCGCTCCAATCAGCACACAGGCGGGACAGGCCAACCAATCAGCACACAGGGCGGGACTGGCCAACCAGTCCGCATACTGGGCGGGATAGGCCGACCAATCAGCATACTGGGCGGGGATAGGCCAGGCCAACAATCAGCACACAGGGCAAGACAGGGCCACCAACCAATCAGCACACAGGGCGGGACAGGCCAACCAATCAGCACACAGGGCGGAACAGGACAGGCCAACCAATCAGCACACAGGGTGGGACAGGCCAACCAATCAGCACACAGAGCTTTTGACACAGGACAGGCCAACCAATCAGCACATAGAGCCTTTGATAGGACAGGCCAACCAATCAGCACACAGAGCCTGAGGAGGACGTGGGACTGAACAGGACAGCCTTAGGACGCCAGCATCCAGCGCCACCCTTTCAGACCCTGATCTGGCAGGGTGATATGGACGGAGAAGGGGGGAGGGGAGGGGGGGCGACCCAGAACCAACTGAAGAAGAGACTGTGAGGTAGTACTGAAGAGGAAGGGAGAGAACTGGGCAGAGGCAGAGAGGACAGCCAGGAGTGGGGTCAGGGGGGTGAGGCAGGACCTCAGTGAGCACGCACCGTCACTGGTGCTTACGTTGACCCCGTCGTTTCACGCTTTGACCTTTTCTCTTTTTTTTTAGACCAGAAGTGTACTGATTGTAAGCATGGGTGAACGTCTCACAGAGAGAGAGGAGGAGGAGGGGGCAGAGAGAGAGAGGGGGGGGGGGGGGAGGGAGGAGAGAGACAGACAGACAGACAGAGAGTGAGAGAGAGAGAGAGAGGGGGGAGGGAGGGAGAGAGAGAGACAGACAGACAGACAGACAGAGAGGGAGACTGTTTTGAGAGAGAGACTGTTCTGAAGGGATGCCAAGATATTCCACTGGTTGGTGACACTGATGTCTGCTGGAGCAATTAGTCGGGCATTAATGTGTCTGACGT
>JADBJO010004219.1:85000-87500 GCA_016801955.1 Conus betulinus | reverse complement strand
GTGAGAGAGAGTGGTGAGGTTTGTATGTGTTTGGGTGAGCATGTGGTGTGGTGTTGTGTGTTGCGCGTGCGTGTGTGTGTGTGTGTGTGTGTGTGTGTGTGTGTTTGTTTGTGTTGCGTTCTTCTGCATGTGTTTGTTGAAGGAGGCGAGCGTTAGAGCATGGAACGAGTGTGTGCATATCTTTTATTTGTCATCAGTGATGCCCTGTCATGTTCACTGCTTTATTATGTTCTTTACACACACACACACACACACACACACACACACACACACACACACACCACACACACACACACACACACATGCCCTGGCTCGCTCACTCGATAGGCAGGCAGGCAGCAATATGAATATATGAACAAACGTACAGGCTTATCCCACACAATAAACAGTGGGAGAGAAAAAGTAGCTGGAGGCAAAGAATATCTGTGTAGAGATCAGGATTTTCCAGAGGTCTTTGAAAAAGTGGGAGGAGTGATGTGGGATGTGTGTATCTGGGGATAGGGGGCGGGGGTGTGTGGGCTGAAGATGGAAAGAAAAGAAGACAGTGTTATTATCACACCCTCCCCTGGCATCTTAGGGAACCAGTTGAAAAGATTCTTGCTCGTCTAGAGTCGACTTTCGTCTCTTGCGGACCCTCATCAGTAGAACAGGTATGATCTCTCCGGGCTTTCTTCAGGCAGCGTTTCACTGGGACCCATCAGTACGTCTTTCTGTTCCTCGCTTAAACACTGTTTCTTCACGCCGTCTTTCTGTTTGTTTTCTCACCCTCACCATTGGTTCAGCTGTTTGGGAGGTTGTTTGTTACCCAGAGAAATGGGAGAGAGAGTACTACCTCCCAATTCTCTGTCGTTACCCCCCGTGTGCCTTGGCCTTGTTGGCCTCGGTTGTTGGAGGGTGAAGTATCGGTGGTGGTGGAGCTTTCAGTCGAACTGCTGGTGGCACCTGAGAGCTGTTCCCTCTGAGGCCGACAGGTGGGGGCAATTCCTGGGGGAAGACAGATTGGGTCACGACTGTGGTTCTTACCTGTCCGCACCGGCTCTGTCGAGAACAGCCTGTCTGTCAGGTGTGGGTCGTGATGAGGTCTCTGTCTTGTTTCTGAAAAAAAATGTGTGTGTGTGTGTGTGTGTGTGTGTGTGTGTGTGTGTGTGTGTGTGTGTGTGTGCGTGCGTGCGTGCGTGCGTGCGTGTGTGTGTGTGTGTGTGTGTGTGTGTGTGTGTTTGGTTTGTCTGTCTCTCTGTCTCCCTTTCTCTTTCTCTCTATCTCTCTGTCTCTCTCTGTCTATCTCTCTCTCTCCTCTCTCTCTCTCTCTCTCTCTCTCTCTCTCTCTCTCTCTTTCTCTGTCCAGCGCACCAGCGTGCGTTTGTGTGTGTGTGTGTGTGTTGTGTGTGTGTGTGTGTGTGTGGTGTGTGTGTGTGTGTGTGCGCACGCGCGCGCGCGCGCGCGTGCGTGTGCATATGTGTTTTGCATACACGCAGGCGCGCGCGCGCGTGTGGTGTGTGCGCGCACGCGCGCTTCCCTGCGTGTTTTGAATGTGAATGTGTTTGTGAAAGAGGTCCATAATTATTTCAACTGATTATTTTTGTAATTTAGAGAAAAGACGTGGACAGAGAGAGAGAGGGAGAGAGAATGGGGGTTGGGAGGGAGGGGGGGTGGGATGGGCAGACAAAAGGTAACGACAAACCAGCCACTAAAGAAAAATACCAGTAAAATAGAATAACACACACACACACACACACACACACACACACACACACACACACACACACTCACACACACACACACACACACAACAACAACAACAACAACAACAACAACAACAAGAGAATCGGAACAAGCTTCGCTAGCGGCCGACCTCAAAGCAAAACTTCTGAATAGACAAACTTGTTACCTGAATGGGTTGAAGTTCCGAAACCGTTCTTGTGTCTGCTTCGCGCGGAGAGGAAGGTAGAGTATAACGACTGGCTTGTCCCCTAGGCTGCAGCACAACCAACCCTTTCAGCCTCCAACACACTGGTCGAGGAGATCCTCTCAAGGACCTCTTGGCGGCGGAGACAGAGGGGCGGTCTGATCAGGTGGCTTCTTTCGTTCGTCTCACACCCGGACTGACCCTCCGCCCAGTGAAGAACCCCCCCCCCCCCCCCCCCCCCCCCCCATCCACCCCCCTAGGCACGATTGTAGGGATGAAAATAACTTTGAGGGTAATGATAAAACTTTGTGGTGGTTGTAGTGATGGCAGCGGCGGCAGTAGTAGTGGTGGTGGCAGTGAGGAATAAGATGTGGCTGGCGCAGTGTCGCAATATGAATTAGCTCATAGCGCCATACAGTTAACGTATAATGTATAATGCATCAACTTGTCAAATCAACAATAATGCACAGTAGTCCAGATTGCAGGCGCATCGATAGAATTCTTCTCTCTCTCTCTCTCTCTCTCTCTCTCTCTCTCTCTCTCTCTCTCTCTCTCTCTCTCTCTCTCTCTCTCTCCCCACGTCTTTTTTTCTCT
>JADBJO010004219.1:57500-77500 GCA_016801955.1 Conus betulinus | reverse complement strand
AAAAGAAAGATAATGTCTGGCAATTCTTTTGACAAAAGGAAGATAATGTCTGACATGCAATTCTTTTGACAAAAAGAAGAGATAATGTCTGGCAATTCTTTGACAAAACAGAAAGAGAATATCTACCAATTCTTTTGACAAAAAGAAGAGAATATCTGCCAATTCTTTTGACAAAAAGAAAGAGAATATCTGGCAAATACTTTGACAAAAAGAAAGACAATGTCTGGCAGTTCTTTTCACAAACAGAAAGAGAATATATCTTTTAGCAAAAGGAGAACATATCTAGCAGCTCTTTTCGCAAAGGGAGACTATCTTTAGCAAAAGGAAAAGAATATTTTGCAGCTCTCTAGCACAAAGAGAATATCTGGCAGTTCTTTTATCGAAAAGAGAATACTTGGCAGGTTTTTGAACAGAAGAAGGAGACAGCCTGACAGCGTGTTACAGCAAAAGCAGAGAATGTCTGGCGGCTTTTTGGAATAAAAAGAAAGCGTGTATATCTGTTGCTGTGCTTGCCACGGAAGAAGGCGACTACTCTCTCTGGTGGTCATTCTAGCAACAGAGAGAGAGAGAGAGAGAGAGAGAGAGAGAGAGAGAGAGAGAGGAGAGAGATAGAGAGAGAGAGAGAGAGAGAGAGAGAGGAATCTGGGGGGGGGGGGGGGGGGGGGGGGTTTTAGGAAAAGAAACAAATCTGTTGACTGTTTTTAGAAAAAAGAAATATATCTGTTGGCTGTTTTTAGGAACAGAAAGAGGATATCTGTCAGCTGTTTTTTTCAGTAAAAGAAAGAGAATGTTTGTCGGCAGTTTTTAGACAAAGAGAGAGAATTTTTCTGTTTGTTGTTTCGAGCGAAAGAGAGAATCCTGTCGGTTGTTCTTAGTACGAGAGAGAGAGAGAGAGAGAGAGAGAGAGAGAGAGAGAGGAGAGAGAGAGAGAGAGAGAGAGAGAGAGAGAGAGAGAGAGAGAGAGAGGATATCTTACGTGTGCTTTCAGGGAAAGAGAGAAGAAACGTCCAGCAGCACTCTGGGAGCACGAAAATATGGTTAGTCTTCCAGCGGCCAAACCACCCAATGTAAACCATCGGAAGGGGAAAAAAAAAAAACTCTTTGATGTGTTCAGCCCTCCTTCACTCTGTGATCAATTAGTAACGGAATGGCTTTACCCTGTTTCTGTAATGGTTCCAGGACGGGCAGAACAGCAGCTGGCACACACACACACACACACAACACACACACACACACAACACACACACACACACACACACACACACACACAACACAACACAACACAACACAACCACACCCCCCCCCCCCCCCCCCCACACACACACACACCACATTCACCCGCACAGACACACAGACACACACACACACACACACACACAACACACACACACACACACACGCACGCACGCACGCACGCACGCACGCACGCACGCACACACACACACACAGCAGGTCAGTTGTTAAAGGCTCTCGCACACGGTGCGGCGCGTCGAAGGCGCTGTTGTCAAGCGGCGCGTTTGAAGAGGAAGCGTCACGGTTTACTTTTCACTGTCTCCAGGGCAGTTTTTCTTTTCTTTTTCTTTTCTTTTCTTACTTTCTTTCTTTCTTTTTCCCCCCAATGTTGGGGCATATACGGCATTCAGCAGTCACTGTATGTGTGGGTGAAGGCGACCACAGAAGTCGTCTCAAGACTAGGAACATGTTTGGAGTGGAAGTGTGTCCAATGTGTAGCATCAAGTTGATCATAATAAAGATAAGAGAGTCCTTAAACAGACGAATAAGGGGAATTCGATTACGGATTGATCATCATGTTTCAAGGTATGAGTGGGGAAAGAATTGGTGTATGACTCATTTTCTTTTTTAATTTCGTCTTTTACGCATATAGATATGAATGTGTGTGTGTGTGTGTGTGTGTGTGTGTGTGTGTGTGTGTGTGTGTGTGTGTGTGTGTGTGTGTGAATGAATGAGTATAATGAAGGAGGGAAGGGAATGGATGGATGGATTTTTTTAATGCTAGAATTTTGTTTTTCATTATAATGTATTTTATTCCACCAGTGGCCTCCACAATGTTTCAGTGCACACAGTCTGAATCTTAGTTTAGATGAAAATGTGATTCACGTGACCAAGGACAGTCGTCACAATCGGCAAAACGTGATCAGGCGATACGCCAGGACGTGACGTGAAGCTGAAGGCAGTGCCACCCTACCACACAGCCTGGGTTAGTGCTGGTCAGTTTTTGTTCAACCGACAGACAGCCGGTTAGCACGACAACACCATGGAGGTACTGTGCCAGAGAGGAACAGGAAGCTGCTGGTTCCTGTCTGATGATCTGTGTGCTTGGGGGGGGACTGTAGCACGTCAGCTGAAGAGAGGAAAAAAGAACAAGAGGTCAGGCTGAAGAATAGGACTTCCATCATGGCTTCCATACTTCTATCACACACACACACACACACACACACAAAACACACACACACACACACACACACACACACAACGCACACCCCCCAAAAAATCAAAATTGGGTCTGGTCGGCAGCCGAGTTTAAAGAAAAAAAAGAACAAACACCGCAAAGCATATAAACATACTCCCAGTAAGTAGTACGAAAAAGGGAATATATATATATATATATATGTGTGTGTGTGTGTGTGTGTGTGTGTGTGTGTGTGTGTGTGTGTGTAACTCAGTCACTATAGCACTTTCTCCCTTTTTGGTGGAAGAAATTCTGTATTTAAGAGAAAAGAAAAAAATGCTGCTTCCCAGCGGGGAAAATGAACTCGGATCGCCCGAGAGACAGGCGGGAATACTAACCACCATATTACCGAGGAGCTTCCAGAATTTGGTTACACTTGAGTTTATAAACTGTTATTGCTTAAAACTGTACATCACAAAATTATCATTTATAGCCGTTAGTAACGACTATTCTGGAAAAAAAAAAAATAACACATCGGGCATCATCCGTGACCCATAATGAACATACCTACAAATTTTCAGAAAGATCCGCCTAGAAGTTTTGTCAAGCGAGTGGAACACGTTTTGACCACGGACGGACACACAGCTGAGTTTAAGAGAGAAAAAAAAAAAAAAAGAAGAAAAAAATAGAAAAAATGGGGAAAAACGTCGAGGACTTGTTTTCTCTCCGGGGTCGTCTTCCTTCTGAGTTTACTCTTGCAGTTCCTGCTCTTCCTTTTGAAACTTTTTTTTGTCTTGCGCAAGATCTTTTTTGTTGGTTGTTTGTTTTGTTTTTGTTTGGTTGGTTCTTTAATAAAGAAGAGTTGAAGAATGGTAATTGAAAGAAGGAGAACAGAAAAAAACTAACAGGAACGGAGGGAAGCAAGTTTGAGTTAGCAACCAATGTAGAGGAAGTCATTTGAATGAGAAGCTGTATCACCGGATGAAGTGTATGACACACACAGAACTCTGACCTTCCCCGGAGCCTTGGGCCTTACTCTAAGTTACACACTGCCTCTGCATCCCCTGTTTCTCGCACAGAGCTCTCTCCTATCTCTCTCTCTCTCTCTGTCTCTGTCTCTCTTCACCTCTCTCTCTCTCTCTCTGTGTATCAATGAGCATGTGTGTGTGTGTGTGTGTGTGTGTGTGTGTGTGTGTGTGTGTGTGTGTGTGTGTGTGAGAGAGAGGGAGAGAGAGGGGGAGACAGGGAAGAGAGAGAGAGAGAGAGAGAGAGAGAGGTAGGTTGTGGGACAGAGAGAGAGAAAGAGAGAGGTTTGTGTATGTGTGTGTGTGTGTGTGTGTGTGTGTGTGTGAGGAGAGAGAGAGAGAGAGAGGAGAGAGAGAGAGAGAGAGAGAGAGAGAGAGACTCCTCTTAACTCAAATTCATGACGTCGCCCTCGGCAAACGTTCGGTGTTTCGATGAGGATTTGCTTAGCTTGGTTGAGATCCCAGTCTATGTACACACACGTACACTACGTGTTTGCCCACTTCACTAACGGCCAGTTCCTCTGGTCAGTGCCATGGAGTCCCAGCTCCTTCAGTGGGTTCGTAGTTCCCAATGGCTGGGAGAAACATGGTGTGACCTGTGAGGAATGTGGGATTTAAAAGACGCTCACGCGCGTGCTCTTACTGTTATTAGGAGTTGGCACGCTCGAATGCACAACAACATGAAGCACACGCGATCGCACACTTGCTCTCTTCTTTTCAAATATCTTGCGATGTTCGAGAAGTCTCCTTCTTCCTCCTTCTTCTTCTGTGTCTGTCTGTCTGTCTGTCTGTCTGTCTCTCTCTCTCTCTCTCTCTCTCTCTCTCTCTCTCTCCTCTCTTTGCTCCCTCTCCCCTCCCTTGCCCCCTCCCTCTCTCTCTCTCTCTCTACATGTCCGTTTATCTGGGGCATTCAGAGATTCGATCACAGCAAACGCCTGTATACGTAACTATTTTGCTTGTCCAAGCTGTCACCATACAGACGAATCCGAAATCCATGAAATGGTCATTTGCCCCACGTATCACAAAGGTTAGCAATATCATACACCTCCACTTCAGACTGGCTGTGCTGCTGTCAGTGTCCAGCTCTTCAGTTGCAGTCGGTGATTCTTTCAACGAGGCACTTGGTTTGAAGTGAGGTTGCCCAAAGAAATGAATATCATGGTTGATATTGGGGTCCGTGTGGGTGAATATACAGGGTTTGACGTGATTGTTTCCCTCCGAAGAAAGAAAATATCATGGTTGATATTGGGGGCCCGTGTGGGTGAATATACAGGGTTTGACGTGATTATTTCCCTCCGAAGAAAGAAATATCATGGTTGATATTGGGGTCCGTGTGGGTGAATATACAGGGTTTGACGTGATTATTTCCCTCCGAAGAAAGAAATATCATGGTTGATATTGGGGTCCGTGTGGATGAATATACAGGGTTTGACGTGATTATTTCCCTCCGAAGAAAGAAATATCATGGTTGATATTGGGGTCCGTGTGGGTGAATATACAGGGTTTGACGTGATTTTTCCTCCGAAAGAAAGAAATATCATGGTTGATATTGGGATCCGTGTGTGTGAATGCACAGGGTTTTACCTGATTGATGTTTCCCTCCGAAGAAATAAATATCATATATTGAGCTCCGTGTGGCTGACTGTACATGGTTTTACGTGATTGATATTTCCCTCTCGGCAAGTTCTTTGTGTCGAGTGCAGACGTGGACTTGTTTGTTTGCGAAAACTGTTTGTTTGTTTGTTGGATTTTGTTTCTTGTTTTGATGTCGTTATCGTACTGCAGTTTTCTTTAACAGATGCGGATGGCGGCCGAGTTCATGAAATCCTGTCTTCCCACCCCCATCCCCTCTCTCTCTTTTTCGCTCTCTCTCTATTTCTCTTACCCCCCCCCCCCCCACTCTCTCACCCTCTCCCTCCCTCTCCCCCACGTTCTCTAAATCTGTCTTTCTGTCCCTCCCCCACTCCCCCAACTCCCTCCACCCCCACCCCCTTCACTCTCACCGACCTTCCATGTGATCTGAAGGCCAAGGGATTTAACCGACAAGAGGTTCTTTTCAATCACCTCTCCCTCCCTCTCTCTCTCTCTCTCTCTCTCTCTTTCTCTCTCTCTCTCTGCCAGGGCCTTGAACTTCTAGACCACTTCCTGTGTACCCCCCCCTCCTCCCCCTCCCCCTTTCACTTGTTCCGCTGTCCCAGGCCTGTGGCAAGTTATCCCCAGAAAACTAAACTTCTCGGTCGTGAGAGGCAGTTAGGGGGGGGGAGGGGGGGGGAGGGAAGGAGACGGCGGGGGCCGGCCGGGGGGGGGGAGGTGAAGAGAAGAGGACGCAGGTGAGATAGGAAAAAAAAATGTGTGTGTGTGTGTGTGTGTGTGTGTGTGTTGTGTGTGTGTGTGTGTGTGTGTGTGGGGGGGGGGGGGGGGGGGGGGGGGGGCTAGAAGGGAAGTCAGAAGAGGGAGCTAGAAGGGAAGATTTGCGGGAAGGGAGAGGAGGGAAAGAGGGAGGGGCATGTTTTCATTTCTTTCATTTTGTGACAGAAAAAAAAAAAGAACTGTCGAAGTCGATTGAAAGAAAGAAAACTGAACTAGCTTTGTACAATGAGTTTCCGTCACAACACCGAGGCTCCACCTCCCCCTCCCCCACCACACCCTCCCCCCCGCCCTCAGAACCAATGCCCCAGGGCGTTTCTTGTCTCCCCCTCCTCTCCCCCACTGTACCCCCACGCTCCCGGATCTCTCGCCGTCCCCTCTGAAAGAAATCACGGTGTTGGTAGCAGCCTGGAGAGTAGGCCCTGTGCAAGGTTGATAGACACTGTGTGGGTGATAGGGCTGGGGGTGATAGGGCTGTGGGTGATAGGGCTGGGGGTGATAGGGTGACAGGGCTGGGGTGGGTGATAGGGCTGGGGGTGATAGGGCTGGGGGTGATAGGGCTGTGGGTGTGATAGGGCTGGGGGGGGTGATAGGGCTGGGGGTGATAGGGGGGTGATAGGGCTGTGGTGATAGGGCTGGCTGATAGGGCTGGGGTGATAGGGCTGGGGTGGATAGTGATGGGTGATAGGGGGGGATAGGGCTGTGGGTGATAGGGCTGTGGTGATAGGGCTGTGGTGATAGGGCTGGGGTGATAGGGCTGTGGGGGTGATAGGGCTGTGGGTGACAGGGCTGGTGGTGACAGGGCTGGTGGTGACAGGGCTGGGGTGATAGGGCTGTGGGTGATAGGGCTGTGGTGATAGGGCTGGGGGTGATAGGGTGGGGGGTGGCTGGGGGTGACAGGGCTGGGGGTGACAAGGCTGGGGGTGACAGGGCTGGGGGTGATAGGGCTGGGGTGATAGGGCTGGGGGTGATAGGGTGACAGGGGCTGGGGGTGATAGGGCTGGGGGTGATAGGGCTGGGGGTGATAGGGCTGGGGTGACAGGGCTGGGGGTGATAGGGGGTGATAGGGCTGTGGGTGATAGGGCTGGGGGTGATAGGGCTGGGGGGGATAGGGCTGGGGATAGGGCTGGGGGTGATAGGGCTGGGTGGGTGATAGGGCTGGGGGTGTGATAGGGCTGGGGGATAGGGCTGGGGTGATAGGGCTGGGGGTGATAGGCTAGGGGTGATAGGGCTGGGGGGTGACAGGGCTGGGGGTGATAGGGCTGGGGGGATAGCTGGGGGTGATAGGGGATGGGGGGTGATAGGGGGGGGGGGATAGGGTGACAGGGGCTGGGGGTGATAGGGCTGGGGGTGATAGGGCTGGGGTGATAGGGCTGGGGGGCTGGGGTGATAGGGCTGGGGGTGATAGGGGGCTGGGGGTGAGGGCTGGGGGTGGGGCTGGGGGTGATAGGGCTGGGGTGATAGGGCTGGGGGTGATAGGGCTGGGGGGGACAGGGCTGGGGGTGATAGGGCTGGGGGATAGGGCTGGGGGTGATAGGGCTGGGGGTGATAGGGGTGGGCTGGGGGGGGTGATAGGGCTGGGGGGTGACAGGGCTGGGGGTGATAGGGCTGGGTGATAGGGGGGGATAGGGCTGGGGTGATAGGGCTGGGGGTGATAGGGCTGGGGGGTGATAGGGCTGGGGGATAGGGCTGTGGTGATAGGGCTGGGGGTGGTAGGGTGGGGCTGGCTGGGTGATAGGGCTGGGGGTGATAGGGCTGGGGGTGATAGGGCTGGGGGGGTGATAGGGCTGGGGGTGATAGGGCTGGGGTGATGGGCTGTGGGTAGGGGCTGGGGGGGGTGATAGGGCTGGGGTGTGGTGATAGGGCTGGGGGTGATAGGGCTGGGGTGATAGGGCTGGGGTGGGGGATGGGGCTGGGGGCTGGGGTGATAGGGCTGGGGGTGATAGGGCTGGGGGGATAGGGCTGGGGGTGATAGGGCTGGGGGTGATAGGGCTGGGGTGATAGGGCTGGGGTGATAGGGCTGGGGTGATAGGGCTGGGGTGATAGGGCTGGGGGGTGATAGGGCTGGGGGTGGGCTGGGGTGACAGGGGGCTGGGGGTGATAGGGCTGTGGGTGATAGGGCTGGGGGTGATAGGGCTGGGGTGATAGGGCTGGGGGTGATAGGGCTGGGGTGATAGGGCTGGGGGTGATAGGGCTGGGGTGATAGGGCTGGGGGTGATAGGGCTGGGGTGGGGGTGAGGGCTGGGGGTGATAGGGTGATAGGGCTGGGTGATAGGGCTGGGGGTGATAGGGCTGGGGGTGATAGGGCTGTGATAGGGCTGGGTGATAGGGCTGTGGGTGATAGGGCTGGGTGATAGGGCTGGGGGGGATAGGGCTGGGGTGATAGGGCTGGGGTGATAGGGCTGGGGGGATAGGGATAGGGCTGGGGTGATAGGGCTGGGGGTGGTGATAGGGCTGGGGGGGCTGGGGGGTGATATGCTGGGATGGGCTGGGGTGATAGGGCTGGGGTGATAGGGCTGGGGGTGATAGGGGCTGGGGGTGATAGGGCTGTGGTGGGGATAGGGGTGATGGGGGGGGTGATAGGGCTGGGGGTGATAGGGCTGGGGGGTGATAGGGCTGGGGTGATAGGGCTGGGCTGGGGTGATAGGGCTGGGCTGGGCTGGGTGATAGGGGATGGGGGGTGATAGGGCTGTGGGGCTGGGGGTCATAGGGCTGGGGTGATAGGGCTGGGGTAGGGCTGGGGGGGCTGGGGTGATAGGGGGGTGATAGGGCTGGGGGTGATAGGGCTGGGGGTGATAGGGCTGTGGTGATAGGGCTGGGGTGATAGGGTGATAGGGCTGGGGTGATAGGGCTGTGGTGATAGGGCTGATAGGGCTGGGGGTATAGGGCTGGGGTGATAGGGCTGGGCTGGGCTGTGGGTGATAGGGCTGTGGGTGATAGGGCTGGGTGTGGGGGGTGATAGGGCTGGGGTGATAGGGCTGGGGGTGATAGGGCTGTGGGTGATAGGGCTGGGGTGATAGGGCTGGGGGTGGTAGGGCTGTGGTGATAGGGCTGATAGGGTGATAGGCTGGTGATAGGGCTGTGGTGATAGGGCTGGGGTGATAGGGGATGGGGGTGATAGGGCTGGGGGATGGGCTGGGGGTGATAGGGGGGTGATGGGCGGGGGTGGGGTGATAGGGCTGGGGTGTGATAGGGCTGGGGTGATAGACATTGGTGTGGTGAACAGCTTTGGGTTGTGCCCCAGACTGGATCCGTCGTCGGTGCATATTCTGTGTGTCGTGAAGAGGATACGTTTATCAGTCTTTATTTATGTATTGATTTCGTCTTTGTTTCACATGTTCCTTTGTTCTTTCTTTCTGTCGTTCGTTCCTTTCACTTCTCCTTTGTCCTTTTTCGTTGTTTGTTTTGTTTTTTTTTTTCCCCCCCTTCTTACATTTGTTTTTTCTTTCTTTCTTTTGTTTCTTTTGTCTTTATATTGGTTGTTTGTGTTTTTTTTAATGTTTCTTTCTTTTCTTTTTTTTTCTGTTTATTTCTTTCGTTTTTTCCCCCCATTCTTTCTTTCTCTTTTCTTCCTGTAGTTCTTTATTACGTGCTTAAAAAAAAATTTCTTCTGTTTCTTTTTGTCTGCCTTTTCTCCTAGATTGTTTTTTTTTTTTTTTTTTTTCAGGCTTTTTTTTCTTTTCATATCTTTCTTTCTATGTTCTTTTTTTTTTCTTTCTTGTTTGTGCTGTTCTTTCATTTATTTCCCCTTGACGTTTCCTTTCAGTCTGCCTACTCTTTTTTTTTTTTTTTCGCCCATTTTCTTTCCAATGTCCTTCCTCTTCTTTCTATTTTCTTTCGTCTCCTTTCTGTTTTTGTACATGTCTTTCTTCCCTATTGTCCGCAAATTCTTTCTTTTCTGCTTTACTTTATTTCCTTCTTTCCATTTTCTTCAGTTTATCTTCTCCTACTTTGGTTCAGTTCCTTCTCTCCAACCTCGTCCATTTCTTTCTCTTCAGTTCTCTCTCTCTCTCTCTCTCTCTCTCTCTCTCTCTCTCTCTCTCTCTCTCTCTCCCTCCCTCTCTCTCTCTCTTTCATGTAACTCACTTGAATGTACATGCGTGTATGGGTGTATGTGTATGTATGTGTATGTATGCATATGAATATGTGCGTAGGCACATATATACATGTGTGTATGTATGTATGTATGTACATGTGTATGTGTATATGTATGTATGTATGTGTATGTATATATTCCCCTTTTTTTGCATTTCTTTTCTTTTATTTCCTGTGATCAGCCATTTTGTTCTTTCTTCTTCTCTTCTTCTTTTCTTTGATTCATTTTATTTTGCTACCCTGTCTTCTTTTCTTTTCTTTGATTCATCTATTTCATTCTGTCTTTCTTCTTTTTCTTACTCCACCCCTGTCCTCCTCTTTCTATATTGTTAGGTGGGTGGGTAGGTAGGTAGGTAGGTAGGGTAGGCAGAGGGAGGGAGGGAGGCAGGCAGGCAGACAGTAGGCAGGCAGGCTGGTTGGTTGGTTGGTTGGAAGTTTGTTAGTCAGTCCTGTGGTCTGCCACTTTGGTACTTACTTTCTCTCTTCTTTCTTCTCTTATCTTCTTCTTCTTATCTCTTTATCCCCCGCCTCCTCTCCGTCCCCCTTCTTTTCTTCTTTCTCTCCTCTTTTCTCCTTCCCTTCTTCTCCTTCTCCTTCTTCTTCTCTTCCTTCTCCTCTTCTTCTCTTCTTTCTTCTCTTCTTCTTCTTCTCTTCTTCTTCTTCTTCTTCTTCTTCTTCTTCCAGAACATGTTGAACCCCCACGCCATGTGTGGCCTTGTGCAAGAGGGCGAAACCGTTATCACCTGGGAACAAGCGATCATCACTACTTACCCCCCTCCTCCCATTGAGCGCGCGCGCGCGCGCACACGCGTGTGTATGTGTATGTGTCAGTTGTGTGTGTGTGTGTGTGTGTGTGTGTGTGTGTGTGTGTGTTGTGTGTGTGCGCGCGCTCGCATTGACCCCTGTAAACTGACCTCTGAACCCAGTCTGAAGACCTGCCGTGCCAGAGCGCCGTAAATCCCTTTCAAGTGCTGTCACCTTCAGCGGCCTCGACCTTTAAACCACCCGTTCTCCTACCAACACACACACACACACACACACACGCACACACACACGGGAGGGAGGGACGGACGGACAGAGAGACAGACAGAGACAGAGAGAGACAGAGAGAGAGAGAGAGAGAGAGAGAGAGAGAGAGAGAGAGAGAGAGAGAGAGAGAGAGATGAGATATCAAAAATTATTACGAGGTGAAATCAAATGAGTAGTGAAGAAAGAGTAAAAGAAAAACAAAAAAAAAAAAAAAAAAAAAAAAAGAAAGAATTGGACACGTAAGCACGCTACTGGTATTTTTTTTCAGCCTATCTGTCGGCCCTTGAGTCTTTGTGGATTAGCTGAATGCTGGCTGAACCAAACATTCCTCATCTTCATACGGTTCTTCATCTCAGGTTAACACACATATAGGAGATGGGGGGATGGGGGGAGAAGGGGGAGAAAAATGGCGTTGTGGCTGTAGAAGTGGAGATTACGAAAAGATGGAGAGAGAAAAGGGGAGGGGGGAAAAAGGGGGGTGTGGGGGGTATATATCATAAACCAACTCCCCCTCCCACCGCCCGGTGTTAACCCTTTCCCTCACTCCCCCCCCCCTCCCCCCTTCTCTTACCCGTCCCTCCCCCCCGAACAATGAAACAACGCTTCATTCAAGTACCATCCTCCTCCCAAACAATGAAACGAAGCTTCATTCGAGTACCAGACGAATGTTGACTGTTGGAAACAAAACGAAACAAGCCGATAAGAACAACAGCTGCTGACTTACGAAGCAGAAATAGTTTGGGCGAATCGCATTGTTGCTGCTGATTTAGTCTGTGATACATACTGCAATAAACTGATAATGTCAGATGCACTCAAGCTTTGAGGCTATGCCACGACGTACAAAACACACGTATACAACATTGTAAGTTAGCGGGGGTTTTTTCCCCCCTTTTTTTTAACAGCACAGAGCACACAAACAGACATTCTTCTTCACAGTTGAACATTAACCGGAAGAAAAAAAAAACCCAAGCTCTAGGATAGTAAAAAAAAAGCAAAAAACGAAGTGTGTTTTGAAATAGCAGAGAAGAGAATTAAAGAAAGAAAGAAAGAAAAGAAAGAAGGAAAGAAAGAAGAAGAAGAAGAAGAAGAAGAAGAAGAAGAGGAGGAGAAGAGGAGGAGGAGGAGAGGAAGAAGAGAAGAAGAAGAAGAAGAAGAAGAAAGAAAGAAGAAGAAGAAGAAGAAGAAGAAGAAGAGAATGCCTACAGAGAATCTGGAAATTCGTGTGTGTGGAAATGTGTGTGTGTGTGTGTGTGTGTGTGTGTGTGTGTGTGTGTGTGTGTGTGTGTGTGTGTGTGTGTGTGCAATTTGTACAATTCTTCTCGTCTTACATGACACAAGTTTGAGCAAAAAATTGAATCTGAGCAATGTGAGTAATAATTGCTAAGTGTGTTTCGGCGGTTCGTGTTTGTAGTATGCCATCGTGTGTACCATCACGAGGACGTTGCAAACGCCGACTGCTAACAGTGCAGTACTTGACTGTGGTGAAGTCGCTGCTCTCGAGGTAGCGTCTGCATGACGACATTGAAAACATGGAACCTTGACAAGGGAATAGTGTATGACTGGCCAACGACATTCATTGATACCTGCACAGCGTTTGCAAGTGGACACTTCGAAATGGTGCAGGCTGTTTTTGGGGGACAGCCTTCCTTGGGGGACAGCTGTCTGCTGTCTTATTTGGCTTATAAAGTTCGAATAAAAGCGAATAAAACGTGTGATGTGCTGTGTGTTCAGCGCTAAAGGGGTTAATCCACTTCTGGTGTTAGTTTTGAAAACACAAACTGAAAGGCCCTCGGCGAATTCTCGTTCGAACCATTCTCCATAATTTGAACAGTGCTTTGAAAATGATTCATGTCTACCATCAATCATAGTTGGCATCATTTCGGGAGTTTGGAACGCTGTTGAAGGCAATGTTGTTTCTGGCCACAGCGCCCTCTTCGTCGTGTGTCTCTGTGGTCTGGGAGTACTGTGTGGATGTTCGTGGGATGGTTGTGGCGGAGTACCCGCTGGCTGCGTTGTTGGAGGGATAGGGTGTGGTCGGCGGTGATGCGACTGAGCGGTGTGTTGACTGATTTCACCCAATAACCATGGGGGCCAGACAGAGCAAGGAGGAGCTGGCAGCCATCTCCGCTAAAAAAGAAATGGGGTAAGGAGTCTGTCTGTCTGTCTGTCTGTCTGTCTGTGTCTGTCTGTCTGCTCTGTCTTGTCTCTGTCTCTCTGTCTCTGTCTGTCTGTCTGTCTGTCTGTCTCTCTTCCTCCCGTCTGTCTGTCTGTCTGTCTGTCTGTCTCTGTCTGGTCTGTCTGTCTGTCTCTCTCTCTCTCTCTCTTCTCTCTCTCCATCTCTCTCCTCTCTTCCCTCTGTCTGTCTGTCTGTCTGTCTGTCTGTCTGTCTCTCTCTCTCTCTCTCCTCTCTCTCTCTCTCTCTCTCTCTCTCTCTCTCTCTCTCTCTCTCTCTCTCTCTCATAGCGCCCATTCGCAAAGTCTTGTGTAAAACCATACTTTGAATACATCGTCTAAACATATAACCTGCTCTGTTAAATCGCTCATCCCCACTCCCACTCTGTCTACGACCCCTTTTTCTCCTCCCTTACCTACCATTCTCCCCCCCCCCCCCCCTTCCGATCTCTCTCCTCTCTCTCTCTCTCTCTTCTCCCCCTCTGATCTCTCTCTCTCTCCCCCTCTCTCTCTCTCTCTCTCTCTCTCTCTCTCTCTCTCTCTCTCTCTCGTTTCGTTTTGTTTGCTGCTGTTTATGTATTTTAAAGTTTTCCTTCTGTTTGACTACCCACCATGTCATTATAACTTTTATGAACAGTCTGCTTGTCATTGTAGAATTAGATTACAGTGTTGCTATGTTGGATTGTCAGTATGAATGATATGTGTTTGAAATAATGTATGCATGACAAGGACAGATTGTAAGGCTAGGCTTTGGCCTAAAATCTCCATCCTTGCGTATTAAAGATCAATGTCAGTCTGTCTGTCTGCCTGTATCTCTTTTCCTCACATCTCTGTCTGTCTGTCTCTCTGTCTCTCTCTGTCTGTCTGTCTGTCTGTCTCTCTCTCTCTCCTCTCTCTCTCTCTCTCTCTCTCGCCTCTCTCTCTCTCTCTCTCTCTCTCTCTCTCTCTCTCTCTCTCGATGCAGTGATTTCCATACAAGTGATTTCTCTCCCCATCAACGAGCAGTATAGCTCCTCCCATCTGAGTCTGTCACATCAGATGGAAAAAAAAAAGCTCAAAGCATGCTTCTTTGAATAAACAACCGAAACTCAACAGTGCATCGTTTATGTCTAAATTTTTGTTGCGACAAACGCCACCCTTTCATGCAGATACCTTATTTGCAGTGAGAAAAAAAAATAACCAAAGAAATTTGTTCTTCCAAACCCACGCATCGATCAATACAAAAGCAATCTAGCTTACTCTGTACATATGGAATTTTCACCCGATCACATCAAAGAATTAAACCAACAAACAAAATAAAACCAACAAAAAACGAAAACAAAGACAGAAACCCTCTAAAATATGAAAGAAATCGAAAACGCTCCAAGACACATGAAGACAATTATTTCAGCTTAAAAATAACTTAATGTTTGACAAACAAAATTCAATCCACCCTCGGCAAACTGAAAAAGAAATAACACCCACCACCACCCCGTCCTCCCCCTCCCACCCACGTTCTGTCTCTGTGTTACCTCCCTTGTCCCCACGGACACTTCATTTCACAAATGTGGAGACAACATGTTAAAGATTAATGTTTGTAGTTTTTGTTGTGTTGATTTGTCAGTGTGGATGATATGCATGTTAATCAAGTGTGCGTGACAAGGACAGACAGACACTTTAGGCTTTGACCTAAAAGCTTGATCCTTATGATTTATAGATCAACCGTTTGATCAGCTGGGCCCGTCTCCTGTCTCTGTCTGTCTGTCTGTTTTCTGTCCTCCCTCCCTCCCCCTTCCCGCCATCCCTCCGCCCTTCTCTGTCATATACACAAGATACGCAGGCACACACGCGCAACCAGCCAGCCATTCGTCTCGCCGTTGCTGCGAGAGTCATAGCAAGGGAGGTTACCAGTCATCCACAAAACTCACGATGTATGTGAATTGTTCCCCTTTCAGCGCATTGCCCGGGGGGGGGGGGGGGGGGGGGGGGGGGGGGGGTGGGATCATGTGCCGTGCCCCTACAGTTAGCGATCTTTATAAATTCTCTCTCTCTCTCTCTCTCTCTCTCTCTCTCTCTCTCTCTCTCTCTCTCCAATTAAAAGTTTTTTTTTTACAGCCAGAAAAATTCTTAAATATAGTTACCAACAAATGGCACAGAGAATAATTGGCTAGATTCAGAAGTAGAACTCTAGGTCTGACAGCCAACAAGAGGTGGTTTGATGTGGAAAGTGCTATAGAAGGGTTTTGCATGTTGTGTGAAATGAAGTGAGAGAAGATGAAGAATAGTATTTGATTGTAAAGAATATGAAGACATCAGGTCGAAGTCTCAGCTATTCGAGATGATAGTTGAAAAAAACGTTATAATTTACGTGATTTGTTATCCACTGACGATGCTAATGGTATACGTTTACTCGCAAAGTATGTCGCAGAAGCTGTTAGCTCCAGGAAAAAGAAAATGCTTGATCTCACTGACTTTTGTAAAAGTGTCTGATGCTGATACACTTTGATTATCAGTTTTTCGTTCGTATATTTATTTCTTCTTCTTCTTCTTCTTCTCTTCTTCTCCCCTCTCTGTCCCCTCCCCCCTCTCTCTCTCACTGCCTCTGTGTGTGTGTGTGTGGGGGGGGGGGGGGGGGGGGGGGGGGGCGCGCGTATGTATGTGTGCGTGCGCGCGCGCGTTTGTGTTTATAAAGTGTTCTCTTTCCATTCCTTTACTTCTGCTGTGTATTTGATTCGTTATCAAGACGAATCCCTTTTCGCTTTTTCTATCACTTTATTTCGAAATACTTTGCTTGTTTACATTTACTGAGCTATTCAGTATGCCCTTTTCATTCTAGATATTTTCATCTCTTTCTTGGCGCTGCAAATATGATCTTGTTCCCCCTTGACACAAAGACTGTATAGGTGTCAATGTCAATAAAAAAAATATGTCTGAAGCGTCTCTCTCTCTCTCTCTCTCTCTCTCTCTCTACCTCTCTGTCTGTCTCTCTCTCTCTCTCTCTCTCTCTGTTTTTTGATTTCACTTAATTAATGACTACAGGTCTTGGCAAGAAAGTAAGAAAAAAGGAACAGAGGAACAGAGGACAGTTTATATAGCATCTCTCTCTTTCTCTCTCTCTCTCTCCCTCTCTCTCTCTCTCTCTCTCTCTCTTCTCTCTGCTTTTGATTTCGCTAGTTAATGACTAGAGGTCTTGGACAAGAAAGTAAGAAAAAAGGAACAGAAGAAAAGTTATGATAGCATCTCTCTCTCTCTCTCTCTCTCTTCTCTCTCTCTCTCTCTCTCTCTCTCTCTCTCTCTCTCTCTGCTTTTGATGTCACTTAATTAATGACTAGAGATATTGGGCAAGAAAGTAAAAAAAAAAAAAAGAAATAAAAGGAACAGAAGAAAGGTTATGATAGCATCTCTCTCTCTCTCTCTCTCTCTCTCTCTGTCTCCGCCTCTCTCTCTCTCTGACTCTCTCTCTCTCTCTCTCTCACACACACACACACACACACACACACACACACACACAGAGTCTCTCACACACACAGTCACACACACACACACACACACACACACACACACACACACACACACACACACACACACACACACACACACATATATAAACATACACACAAAAAAAACACGCGCGCGTGTGCGCACGCACACACATGCGCGCGCGCGCGCGCGAGCGCACACACACACACACACACACACACACACCACACACACACACACACACACACACACACACACATCCAAACGCGCACTCACACATGCACATGCACATTCGTGCTTGCACACAAACACACACACACACACACACACCACACACACACACACACACACACACACACACACACACACACCATCATCATCATATCATCATCATCATCATCATCATCATCATCATCATCATCATCATCATCAATAGGTGTTGTGAGTATTGTTTTTATCAATGCATTGTCGCCGTTTCGACAACTGTTTCTAGAATTGTTTTTTTTCTATTCATGCATTGTAATCACAGAATGAAAATGTGTGTAACATCTTGATATTATTGGTGCATCGTCATTGTATGATTATTGCCCTTAATAGTATAGTATGTTAATATCCTAAAAATAGGTACGTAATAACTTTTCTCTCTGTCTCTCTCTGTCTCTGTCTCTCTGTCTCTGTCTCTGTCTCTGTCTCTCTCTCTCTCTCTCTCTCTCTCTCTCTCTCTCTCTCGTGCGTACTGCTGTCACTAATGCATTGTTGCTAGTTAATCAAAAACCATAGTTGTCGGTGGTATAACAATATTGGAAAAAAATTATAAAAGCCGCCCCCGCCCCCCCCCCCCCCCCCCCCCCTGTTTGTCTGTCTGTCTGTCTCTCTCTCTCTCTCTCTCTCTCTGTCTCTGTCTCTCTCTCTCTCTCTCTCTCTCTCTCTCGCGCGCGCGCGCGCGCGCGCGCGCTCCTTTTTGACGACTAATAGGAGTTTCGCTTTTCTTTACGTAGCTACATTGACAATGTAAAAAACCCACACAACATACAGAAAAGACGAACACATCACCCACTTTACCACCCACGCACGTGCGTCCAAATATAGGCATTACTTCACCATTACTTCTCCATCAGACCTCAGCACTCCAGAAATGTTCGCAGGAGGGGGGGGGGGTTGGGGAGAGAGAGAGAGAGGAGAGAGAGAGAGAGAGAGGGAGAGGAGAGAGAGAGAGAGAGAGAGAGGGGAGAGAGGGGGGCCAAAAAAAAAAGCCAGTTTTTTACGTCTAGATTGAACCTTGGAAACCATTTAACGGACGTTCTGAGGTGGGGTCCTTGGAACCAATTTAACGGACGTTCTGGGAAAGATCGTTGTGGGCAGTTGAATCCTGAAAAGATCGTTGTGGTCTGTTGAACCCTGAAAGATCGATCGGTTGTGGTCGTGTGGTCTGAAAAGATCGTTGTGGTCTGTTGAACCCTGAAAAGATCGTTGTGGTCTGTTGAACCCTGAACAGATCGTTGTGGACAGCTGAACCCTGAAAGATCGTTGTGGGCAGTTGAACCCTGAAAAGACCGTTGTGGGCAGTTTTGAACCCTGAAAAAGCCAGAGAGTCCTCTTACCGAAGTGTTCAGTTATTTACAGCTGGGAATGTCCAACAACGCTGTTGTCGGCAGGGAGAGACGAGACTGACGAGGGGGTTTATGGATGTGGCGAGTTTCGGAGACATTTTCAGGCCCTGCTGCACTTGCAGATAAGAAACAAGTGTGTGTGTGTGGGGTATGGGGGGGGGGGGGGGGGGGGCAGCTCACGGAACATTCTGGACAGACTGAACAACCGGTGTGCAAAGCATGCCGCAAAGGAGGAACATCGTCAGGACTTGAAGATCAACCTGGCGGCATGGTTTGGAATTTTGTTACATTGTTCGTTTTTTTTTTTTTTTTCTTTTCTTTTCGGGGGTGGGGGTGGGGGGTGGGGTGAAGGAGACAAAAAATGGGAAGGGTGGATGTGAAGAAGAGGAACATTGAAAAGGAGGGGGGCGGGGGGGGGGGGGGGGGGGGACTATAAAGTGAAGACAACAGAAAGGAATGGGTGAGGGGGAGGAGATCACAGTGGGAAGGATAAACAAATGGGGCAATGGAAAAACAGGATCATGCGAAGACGAGGACAGTGGGAAGGAGAGGATAACGGGAAGGAGGAGATCATGGGAAAGAAAGGTAGGAAGGGAAAGCTCGTGGGAAGAGAGGACAACGAGAAGAAAAGATGGGGAGGAAGGAACCATGGGAAGGAGAAGACAGTGAGGATGAAAGGACAATGGGAACAAGGATCATGGGAATGGGGAATGAGAGGACAATGGGAATTAGAGGCGGACAATAGGGAAAAAAGAGGATCATGGGAATGTCAGGACAATGGGAAAAAGGGAAAAATTAAATGACAATGGGGGAATAAGAGGATGATGGGAATGGCAGGACAGTGGGGAAACAGAGGATCATGATGACAATGGAATGATAGGACAACAATGGGGAAAAGAGGATCATGGGAATGACACGACAATGGGGAAAAGAGGATCATGGGAATGATAGGACAATGGGGAAAAAAGAGGATCATGGGAATGATAGGACAATGGGGAAAAAGAGGATCATGGGAATGATAGACAATGGGGAAAAAAGAGGATAGAGGATCATGGGAATGATAGGACAGGACAAGGGGAAAAAAGAGGATCATGGGAATGATAGGACAATGGGGAAAAAGAGGATCATGGGAATGATCATGGGAATGATAGGACAATGGGGAAAAAGAGGATCATGGGAATGATAGGACAATGGGGAAAAAGAGGATCATGGGAATGACACGACAATGGGGAACAAGAGGATCATGGGAATGATAGGACAATGGGGGGAAAAAGAGGATCATGGGAATGATAGGACAATGGAGAAACAGAGGATGATGGGAATGATAGGACAATGGGGGAATAAGAGGATCATGGGAATGATAGGACAATGGGGGGGGAAAAAGAGGCTGATGGGAACGACAGGACAGTGGGGAAAACAGAGGATGATGGGAATGATAGGACAGTGGGGAAACAGAGGATCATGGGAATGGCAGGACAATGGGGAAAACAGAGGATGATGGGAATGAGAGGATGACGGTAAGGAGATGACGTTGGGAGGGAAGGGACGGGAACATGAAGAGAACAGAGGAGAAGAGGACGCTTGGGGTGATGAGAGGACAGTGGAAGCCCTGTGTCAATGGCAGTCTCACCGGTCTGCCCCCCCCCCCCCCCCCCCCACCCCACCCCGGTCAGCCAACATAAAAGGGAAGCCGGAGGTGTGACAACGTGCTGGACACACGGCCTCATGGCCTGCCTACCGTCCTGGGTCAGGCTGTTTGTGAAGTGGGGGGGGGGGGGGGGGGGGGGCGTGTTTTCACGGTGACGTTGACAGCTGAGTGACTCGGTTATGTTT
>JADBJO010004219.1:30000-35000 GCA_016801955.1 Conus betulinus | reverse complement strand
TGGTGATAGTGGCGAAAACTGAGCGCTTTGGCTGGGCCAACATCATGTGACGTGAAGCAGTGGGAGTATGAGGCATGCAACTTTCACGCTTCCATGAAAGTAGTGGGCCTCTGAGACTGCGCGAACGAAAACACAGTTAATATTGGTTGACTAAAGTTGAAAAAAAAAAAAAAAAAAAAAAAAAAAAAGAACGTTTAAAACACTTTGGAGATTGCTAGGACTGAACGGGATTTCATAATATTGGGGCGGGGTGGTGGTGATGATGGTGGTGTGATTTCTATAGACAGAATAGGACTTTTTTGAACGGGGAAAAAAATGACATGGACGGATGGGGCGTATCCCAGTTAAAATCAATACTGTTATGTCGTGTAAATTGTCTGTAAACTGACTGCTGAAACCGGAGCGTGTTGGAGGTGTGAACTGAATTTGAAATTATGGTTTAAACGGGTTTTTTTTTTTTTGATTTTTGTTTTTTTTCGTGCGAAAAGGGAGTTCATTTGTTCGTACGTGGATATGGAATGATGAGAGGAAATCAGGATTGTTACGTTAGCTGCCGTGGTCGGGTATGTGCCAGAGTGCGATTATGGTGGGATTTGTAAAGTAGTTTGGAAAACTAACGAAAGATGTATTAACTGTGGCGTACTCGTTTACGTCTGGGTGGAACAGAATGTGGATAAAGAGAAGTTTGTGTGAGCGGACGCTGGTTTTACGTTTCGAAGTGCTGGCGACATCTGGTGTGTACAAAGTTTGGAGTGGTCATTGTGAGCAAAGCACTAGGTCGGACGACGTATAGGGACACACCATGTTTCATCGCACGAAGAAGTATAATGTTGGTAAGTGTTGACTCTGAGTGTGTGTGTGTGTGTGTGTGTGTGTGTGTGTGTGTGTGTGTGTGTGTGTGTGTGTATACATGTGTGTATACATGTGTGTGTGTGTGTGTGTGTGTGTGTGTGTGCGTACGCGCGTGCGTGCGTGTGTGTGTGTGTGTGTGTGTGTGTGTGTGTGTGTGTGTGTGTGTGTGTGTGTGCGCGCGCGCGCGCGCGCGCGCACTGTTTTGAATCTTTCCCAGCTTAAACGTTTAAGAATGATTGCCTTGACATGTGCCATGACTATGAGCGAAGGGTGGGATGAACGAGGTAGGGGGTGTGTGTGTGTGTGTGTGTGTGTGTGTGTGTGTGTGTGTGTGTGTGTGTGTGTGTGTGACTCTGTGTGTGTGACTCTGTGTGTGTGTGTGTGTGTGTGTGTGTGTGTGAGAGAGAGAGAGAGAGAGAGAGAGAGAGAGAGAGAGAGAGAGACTGTGTGTGTGTGTGTGTGTGTGTGTGTGTGTGTGTGTGTGTGTGTGTGTGTGTGTTGATGGGGGTTGGCGAGGGAGGGGATTGGGGTGGGGGTGAACGTGACAGAAACATACCAACAGATTTCGTACCTTCAGACATGAGGTCATTATCACCATTGTTAGTTATGGTGCCATTAGCTTCATTGTCTTCCTCTGTCTGTCTGTCTGTCTGTCTGTCTCTCTCTGTCTCTCTCTCTCTCTCTCTCTCTGTCTCTGTCTCAAACATGAAGTCATTATAACCACCAGTTATGGAGCCATTAGTTATGGTCTTAGCCCCCACCCCGCCGTCTCTCTCTCTAACTCCCTCTCTCTCCGCCTCTCTCTCTCTCTCTCTCTCTCTCTCTCTCTCTCTCTCTCTCTCTCTCTCTCTCTCATTTCCACTTCCACAACGATTGATTGTCGATGGGAGTTGGAGGGTGGGGAGAGGAGGGGTAGGGGTGGGGTGCATTTTGTTTCCAACATCAGTCTTAGTAATTCCCTCTTTTCCGTTGGTGTCGTTGGCTGGCCGTTTTCTTCTCACTTTGCTGCCGTCCGCTTGTCTTCTTGCCGTTGGCGCCCCGTTGCCTGTCTCTGTCCCAGCAAATCTGTACATGGTTTTGGTTTGTTTGTCTGTTTGTTTTGGTCTTGTAGAATTGATAGTGGGCTAGCTTTTTGATGTAATCTAGCGAGGAGGTCAACAAAATGTTGTCGCTCGTTGCGGGACACGACATACATTATGCACAGGATACAGCTGCTTAAGTTCACAGCCATTATACTTTTCTTTGCTGAACAATTAAGTAGTGGGTAGTGGGGGAAAACAGTGCAGGTTAACAATTCTTCCATCATTATAGTAATGATTTGGCAAAGATTAGAAATTGAGAGAGGAAAAAAAAATTGAAGATGAAATAAATGGGAAAATGTATATCATAAATATGAAAACCCTCTTCACTAGCTGCCTGAGGAAACTATCGCAATCCCCTCTCGAAGACAGATCTATATGTGTCGCCTGCTCCGAGGCCTTTCGTCCGCTGGATCAGACTCATCAGGGAGACACGGACAGTTAAACTTCTGTTGTCCCGTCGTGCTAAGAAGAATCAGAAAACGATGTTTATTATGTTGCACTGTCATGTCCAGGATTTTAAAAAAAAAAAGAAAAAAAAAAAAAAAAAATCAAAGCGCTTTAAAAGGCGTAACCTGAACTTCCGCCTCTGCTCCTTTGTTGTGGTTGATGGCAAAGCACACGTATCAATGTAGAAAGCTGCTGTTTGTTGCGGTTGATGGCAAAGCACACGTATCAATATAGAAAGCTGCTGTTTGTTGCGGTTGATGGCAAAGCACACGTATCAATATAGAAAGCTGCTGTTTGTTGCGGTTGATGGCAAAGCACACGTATCAATATAGAAAGCTGTTGCCATGACAGCTGGTAGCGGGCCAACCTTTTAAGGGACGCGCCGCTCAAGACGTCTGCCGAGAAAGGCGCCGTTAATGAGATAAATGGCAGAGAGATATTGGAGCCCAGGGGATAAAATTATCCGCCGGAGAGGGGAGAGCGGAGGTGTGGGTGGTGGGTGGGTGGGGGAACAGCCCGTGGCTGGCGCTGTACTGTCAGGCTAGTGGATCGGGTTCCGCTCAGGTGAGAGGGCCCAAGCCCACCTCACCCAGTCGGAGCAGAACGTGTCTGCTTTAACCTTCAGCGTCTGTGAGGCCGGGATGGACCGCTGAGTCTCCGAGCTAGTGTCGCCGCGAGGCAGCAGAATAAATCCACAACATGTCGTATTTGGGCTCCTTTCGAAGACATGGGTGATTGAAGAAAAAAAAAAGGTTAAAGTTCCCTTAGCCCAAGGGTTGTCGGAGTAGTGAACTGGGACGGGTTCACCGTCGTTCTGGCACGGCATGATGGAAGGTGGAGCCCATCCCCCTCCTTCTGCCGCTTTTAACCTTCCCTGAACTGAATCAGGAAGGACGCCATTCACCGCTGGGCGGACAGAGGGGACATGGCGTCTGAGAAGCAGGAGGAACGGAGGAAGCTGGTGGCGAAGTCTTCTGTAGCGCCCCAACGGTCTTCAAGACCCCAGGGTAGGTGATAGGACAGAGAGGGGGTTCACACTGGGAAGGAAAAATCCAGCCTCATGAGTCGTTCAGACTCACAACCGTCTGTCGACTGCTGAAGTCATTTGACTGTAAGGCTTCTTTACGGAGGATAGACAGGAACAGAAATTTCGTGTTCAGAACTGATATGAAAACACCCGTCAGCACAAAAGAATGAAACTCTTAAAGATTATTCGTTCAATTTATGGTCGGTATGTGTACTTCAAATCCATCAAAGAGGTTACGTTTTCACCTGCGTCAATTGGTTGGTTTGTCTGTCTGTCGACACGATTTCCTGAAAAAACAAACAAACAAACAAAAAACTACTCTCCACCGATTTTAACGAAAATTGGTGGAAGGATGGAATTTAGCCCATTGACGAAGCTGTTAAATTTTGGTGCGGATCCGGATCAGGGGACGGATCCGTTAAATCTTGGTGGAGGTCTACGCTCTCCCGAGTACTCCCTTCCTCTAGTGACGTCAAGCAAATGGTTTTTGGACGGCGTCAAGAACGGAAGCTGTCGTGGCACTGTCATCCCCACCTGTATAATAAACGTGAACAGGTTGATACTTGTACCGAACGCAGGTGGGTTCGCCGTCCAATATCCCCTCCCCCCCCTCCCCCCCCCTCCTCCGCCCTCCGTCCGTCTGCCATAGTGGCCGAAGGTGTTGTATTTGAATGTTGATAACTCATTTACTAACCCGACATGTACTCTGGTCGGTTTTGAACAGGTTGGAGAGATTGTTGAACAGGCTTTTGGTTTAACGGACTTCATTGGAATACATCTCTTAAGATGATTATTAGGTTTTGGACGTTCCGTTGTAAAATGGAACTCATCTACAGTCAGACCTGTGTGGCAATCACGACAAATGTGTGATACTCGTAGATCGTTATGATCTCGGGGATAAAGGCTGCAGGGAAATGGGTGATCGCTGTCATGGAAAGAAGATAAAAAAAAAAACACTCTCTCTTAAACGCGTACTTACACACATACGCACGCACGCACGCGCGCGCACACGCACACACACACACACACACACACACACACACACACACACACACACACACACACACACACACACTAACACTAACACTAACACACATATACACACACACATCTTATTAAGAGGAATCGTTAATGGTAGAATGCCCCCTCCAACCCCCCAGCCCCCCCCCCCCCCCCCCCCCCCAGCCCAGCCCCAAAAGCAAAAAACATTGAAAAAAAAGCAAGAGAGCAATCCACTAAGAACTGATGCCAATGCAGGTGTTCACAGAGAGGTCAGCATTAGCTGCTGAAGAGAACTGGCAACAGCTCAGGTGTTCACAGAGACGTCAGCATTAGCTCCTGAAGAGAACTGGACACAACCCAGGTGTTCACAGAGAGGTCAACATTAGCTGCTGAAGAGAACTGGACACAACCCAGGTGTTCACAGAGAGGTCAGCATAGTTCCTGAAGAGAACTGGACACAACCCAGGTGTTCACAGAGAGTTCAACATTAGCTGCTGAAGAGAACTGGACACAACCCAGGTGTTCACAGAGAGGTCAACTTTACCTGCTGAAGAGAACTGGACACAACCCAGGTGTTCACAGAGAGAGGT
>JADBJO010004219.1:12500-15000 GCA_016801955.1 Conus betulinus | reverse complement strand
TTGTTCCTGTCGGGGTGTGATACGTTGGTGATTTGGTTCAAACAAGAGCCAGAGCTGTATGAACACAGCGTTTCAACAAAAGCTTGGTCACACCGTCTCTGAGAAGAAGCAGACGAAAAACGAGTGATCTGATTGTAGAAACATCGTCTCAGATGACATTCAATACTCCAATATACGGAAACAGTCAAAGTGTGATTAGCTTGCTTTATTGTTTCTTCTACAGTGGTCTAGTTAGACATATTCATTAATCGTAAGACTCAGAAGGATTCGAAATTAATCAATAATTAGAAAGAGCAGCCAAGCGAACATAGTCTATAATTCTGCGAAGTTCTCACCACCCAGTGATTCGAAAACAGAATCACACATGTTCACAAAATTCCACATTGGCGAGTCTTCAGAGTGCCCATGTGGTACAGCCCCAATGACTGTGGAACACTTCCTGCAGGACTGTCCCACACACATGAAAAGCTAAGAGCAGAGACCTGGCCTGTCGACGCATCGACGATGGAGAAGCTCTGTGGATCACTGGAGGGCCTCCGCCGTGCAGCGGCCTTCGTCAGTGTCACTGGGTTTCCTGTCTGAGAGTACGAAAAAGAGGAGGAGGGGGAGGAAGAGGAGGAGGAGGAGAGAAGAAGAAGCAGCAGCCAGGGGAGGTTAGAAAAGTGAAGGAAGAATAAAGTGCTGTAAAGAAATAAGTAAGTGGCTTCAAAGGAAAATCATTATGGAAAGAGAATTGAATGTAGGGGGAAACCTTTGAGCCTCTGCTTGAGGACCCATTTAAGGAAGCAAGGGAAGTTAAAAGGTGTCGACAGTAAGAGTGATCTGCTCTCCTAATTAATTACCCAAGCATTGTCATCACTAAGTGCTGAGAGCAGTTAAGAATTGTGTAGAACATCCTTTCTTGGGATCTCCTATGAGATTCAAATCCCACTGATTGGCCAATCACATGTTGATCAAATTAGGAGAGGGGAGGGGGGGGGGTGCAAGGAAGACTTAGGCTACAACTGCTCCGACTTTACAATAATGACTTGGCAAAGATTGAAGAAAAAACGAGAAAAAAAGGAAAGAAAAAGAAAAGAAAGAAAGAATAGAGAGAGAGAGAGAGAGAGAGAGAGAGAGAGAGAGAGAGAGAGAGAGAGAGATAGAAAAAAAAAAGAAGAAAAAAGTGTTATAATTAGAAAATACTAATATCGAATCCTTCATTTGCAGCGGGAGGACAAAGAAAAGAAAAAGAAAAAAGTGTTATGATGTTAGAATACAAATATCGATTCCTTCATTTGCCGCGGGATGACAGAAAAGAAAAAGAAAAAAGTGTTATGATGTCAGAATACAAATATCGATTCCTTCATTTTGCAGCATATTGGGACCATTGTAGCCTATCATGAAAGCATAATCATTCATCTCTCTCTCTCTCTCTCTCTCTCTCTCTCTCTCTCTCTCTCTCTCTCTCTCTCTCTCTCAGTGCGTTCTTCTCGTTTTTGCTTTTGCTTCACTGGCTTGCAGTGGGACTACCACAGAATGACAGACTGCTGTGTCTCCATTCAACGTCAAGGGGGACCGATACAATGAGCTGTGTCTGGCTGAGGAGTCCCAATCACACCAGCCTTGCTAACCCTGCGCGCATTGGTTACCATTTGCAGCTTTGTGATCTGGCTCATCACGCAGGATAGTCAATCCATCTTCTGCTTGTATACTACCGTGAACAGGAGATGCTACACATGCCGATGAGCATGAACAAGCACATGTTGTTTAATACTACAGTGCACAATTTGAACACAATGACTACGACCACGTCCATCTACCAAAAATACTGTCTTTCGAACCTGAAACCGTGAAAATGTAGTTAGAACAAAAATGAAAAAGGAAGGGTGGGAATTTTATTCTGACCGATTCTTGGCACAATGTCCTGATCTTGGTGTCGCTGTATGATGATCACGTGCTCTCCCTGAAGAGAGTAGCCCGAAATTCACGTGGAAAATTCTAGGGTGACAGTTAAGTTGTACAATGCAATATAACACAGTACAATACAATACAATAATTATATGATGTGGCGCAATTTTCCGCCCTTGAACTTGATTCTGATCCTGTCTGTACACGCCCTGCTCTTATGGTTTTTTATCTTCTCATTCAGTTGGGCTTGTTTAGATTATTCTTTGAATCACCATTTGGATCATTATCATTCGGATTATTATCATTTGAATTATCATTCCTTTTTTTTTGTTGGCCTCTCTCCACAGACCTTAGTCGCAGTTTGGACTTTGAGTCGGCAAGGGGACAACTCTTCTTGCGAAAGCTGTTACTTAGTAGGTTCTCGTTCTTGCTTGTTGTATACACTTTTTTCTTTCCTTTTTTTTTTTCTCTGCTATGGGCTGCTTAGCTGTTGTTTTTTTCTCGTGGAGACTAACATACGTGCCCGCTTTTCTCGTGCTATATTGTGGGTGGTTTTGTTGTCGCTTTTATTTGTCGTATATGATAATGACGTGTGGTGTGTATGTGCAAA
>JADBJO010004219.1:0-5000 GCA_016801955.1 Conus betulinus | reverse complement strand
ACAAAATGTTCGTGATCAGAGACAAATCGTTTCGAAGCCGGCTTGAAAACATCGGCATACGTGTTGCCAATGACCTGACACGACGACAAGCGGTCATGGTTGCACGAGCCAAAGCGTGAAGGACAGGCAGCCTACTTTGTCCGGGGGAAGATGGTGGTTGGCCCCAGGCGAGCTGACCCACGCACTTATGCCGAGTGACGGCTGGACGGGAAACGACGACGACCCCGGGACTAAGGGGAATGGACACGGTGGCAGTCCAGTCGGTGAGGGACTCCTCCCTGACGGCAGCAGCGACGACAGAGGCGGCGCCGACAACATCGGGGTCAGGGGACACGGCCGGTGTGAGGATGATGAGGGTTTTCCTGACCAAGGGACTGGGGATCACCGTGGTGACGTGTTGTGTCGTCAGGAGGATTTCCGCACGTGACCGTGGGCAGCCAGCCAGTCGGCAACACACACACGGACGACAGACTGGATCCACTACACAGCGTGTTGTGAACGGGGGTGGGAACAGGGGAGGTGGGGTCGGTCCTCGGAATGCTACTGTGGGGGGGTGGAAATGGGAGAGGTGGGGGTAACACCCGACAGGCACGTGAAACTGTGACTGAACGAAGAGAGTCACGGGGTGGAAAAATCACAGGGAAACATGCGGACCTTTCTCAGTGGTGGTGGCGGTGTCAACACAGCCAGTGACAGCCAGCGCAGACTACGGTCCGACTCCAGCCAGAAATAGGACAGAGCGCGACCACAGGCACAGAAATAAAATTCCTGAACTACAATGTAGAAAACTTGTTCTCAAAAATGAATGATGTGTCCTTTGTACAATATATAGATAAGTTTGATGTTGTTTGTTTAACGGAAACCTTTGTTAGTGATAATTTTGACTTTAGATATATCTTCCCTCAGTTCCTAAAATATAGTGCTCCAGCCGAAAAACTGTCAAATCAAGGTCGAAATTCAGGTGGAGTGCTTTTACTTATAAATAATAAATATGAAAAATATGTAGAAAGGATAAGAGTGGATTGTTCTAATGTTGTTATGATAAAAATGAGTAAAGAATTGTTGTTAAGCATTGATAAAGATTTGATTTTAACAGCATGTTATGTTCCACCCGAGGGTTCCCCTGCATACATGAACTCGAACTTAAAGGACGGGATTGCGATGTTAGAAGACGAGTTACTTGGACATAGTGAGATAGAGAAAGAAAATGTGTATATGATGATTTGTGGTGATTTGAATGCTAGAACTGGGCGTGAGCAGTCAAGACTGGAGAGAATGGAAAATTATTTGTTTTGGTTTTCATGATCATGATGATGATGATGGTGGTGATTGTGATGACGCACCTGAACGTCGGTCAAAAGATTGTGTCGTTAACAATTTTGGAAAGTCTTTGTTAGACTTATGTTTTCTTTTTTCTTTAGAAATTATAAATGGATCATGTGAGAATGATTTTTGACGGAAATTTCACTTTTGGCACCACAAGGTGATAGTGTCATCGATTATTTTATTGTTTCAGAAGGTTTATCATCGTTTTGTGACTTGTTTGTTAATAATTGCTTGTTTTCATGGCATCTGCCTGTTGAGCTTACATGGTTACCCAATCAAAAATGTGTGATGGAACAACCAGAGAAACCGATTATTACAATAGAGGAAAAGATAATATGGTCAGATAATTTTGTAGATTCATTCAAAAATGAAATAAATTCTGAAAACTTTAAAGCACTTATTGATAAAAGGCGTATGCAGAAGTAAGTAAAGATGTAAATACCTCATTAGAAATATTCACAAATGCATTGTACGCCGCTGGTGGCTGTTTCATCAGAACATTGGGGGTCGTAGGAGAACAAAAGATAATCCATGGTTTGATAAAGAATGTAAAGCACAAAGAACAATAGTGGAACGGTTCCTGAAGAGTTTTCAAAGAGCAAGATCTGAAGAATATAGAAAGCATCAGAAGGAATTATATGTGAAAGAAAGGAAGAAATACACAGATCTTAAAAGAGATATAAAAAGAGGGTGCATGATGAAATCAGACTTGAAAAACTGAAACAATCTAGCAAAGATCCAAAGCTGTTCTGGAAAACGGTAAGAGAAACCAATAGGAAATCAGTGATATATAATGATATTAACATCAAACAATGGAGAGATCACTTTTTTAAGGTCTTTAACGACCTGGACGATATCTGAAAGAAATGATGGTATTTATTTTGAAAATGAGGATCAAGAAGAAGCACAAGAATTTTTTTGATGAACACATAACTAAAGAGGAAATAAAAAAGAGTTTAAAAAACTTAAAGAATGGTAAAAGTGCTGGACCAGATAGGATCATTAGTGAAATGATGAAATGTGCCGGTGACAGTATTATAGACTATCTTCAGATGTTGTTTAATAGGCTGTATGATACTGGTGCTTCCCAAAAGAATGGTGTAAATCTATAATAGTCCCAATCTTTTAAAAAAGGAGATGTACACAACCCTGATAACTACCGAGGTGTAGCCCTAACTAGCGCAGTGAGTAAAGTTTACACCTACATTTTAAACAGGAGACTGACCGCATGGGCTGAACGGGAGGAAAAAATCATAGAAGAACAGGCAGGATTCAGAAAAGATTATAGCACCATCGACCACATGTTTACGCTATATGCTATGGTACAGTCTTATTTATTGACAAATAAGAAACTATATGTAGCCTTCATCGACTTTCGGAAAGCATTTGACTCTGTGAATAGAAATATATTATGGGATGTGCTAAGAAAAGCAGGTGTTCAAGGTAAATTATACAGGTCACTGAAGGGGGTTTATAATTCAGTACTAGCCTGTGTTAGGGATAAGGGTTTATATTCAGATTATTTTGGATGCCCTCAAGGTGTAAAGCAAGGATGTTTATTGAGTCCACAAATGTTTTCTTCTTTATAAATGAATTGGCTCAAGAAATTAATAGAAAGGGAAGGCACGGGATCCAGTTAATACCAGGTATGACAGAAGTTTTTCTGTGCTGCTATTTGCAGATGATGTGATTCTTGTTTCAGATACGCCAGTTGGACTGCAGAATCAATTAAATGCACTAAACGGAGAGGCGGATAGACTAAAATTAACGGTTATGGATAGACAAAGATAATGGTTTTCAGAAAGGGAGGGTATTTGGCTAGGCATGAAAAATGGTGGTATGGCGACTTAGAAGTTAAAGTTGCAAATAACTACAAATACTTAGTCTAATTTTCACAACTAAACTAAGTATGAGTAAGGCATGGATGGAAATGTATAGAAAAGGAAGGAAAGGAGTTATTGAGATTTTAAGATCTTTAAGGAAGTTGAAATGTATTGAACCTACTATATTTTGGAAAACTTTTTGATTCACAAGTGGAACCTATGATAACATATGGAGGAGAAATGGGGTTTATTGGAAAATGACCTTATGGAAAAGGTGCACACACTGGCGATTAAACGTTTTTTAAACATTCCTTTACACAGCTCTAATAAAATGGCATATGGAGAAACGGGTAGATACCCCTTGCAAATACGTTCCAAAACTAAGTGTGTCAGGTACTGGCTACGTCTTGTAAAACTTCCACAAAGCAGAATTAATAAACAAGCATATTATATGTTGCTAAGACAACATGAAATGGAAGACAAAACTGGGCTTCTGGTAAAAAAAATCTCCTTTTCGAAACTGGATTTGGTTTTGTATGGAATAACCAGGGTGTTGAGAACGACAAACTTTTTATCCTAGAATTTAAAGAGCGTTTGATATCCTCCTACCAACAGATCTGGCACTCTGAATTAGAAAATAGTGAGAAATACTCTTGGTTCTTGCGCTTTAATAGTGATTTACAGCCAGAAAAGTATTTATCGGTTGTAACGCGAAAATGGCATAGGGATTCATTAGCACGCTTTCGAACAAGGACCCTTGGTCTATATACTAGAGAAAGATGGTATGGTATATCTAATAATGAACCTAACTGTATCTGTCCCAGTTTGTAAAAAAAAAACAATATAGAAGATGAATTTCACTTTTTCTTTTTCAGTGTGAGGTGTATAATAAGGTACGGGGAAAATGCGATGTCTTTAAATCAGTCTTAGCAGAAGAACGTGACTTAGTCACCCTGTTACAGAGTGATAGTGAAAAGAACTTAAAGTCTATTGCTAAATTTATCGCAGAAGCAAATATTCTTCGAAAAAGGAAGCTTTTCAATACTTAAGTAGAATTAAAGTTCTTTCCTATTAAAGTCCTATTGTCCTCTCAACTGATTGACTAGGCCTATTCTTTTTTATTTTTTGATTTTCTCTTAATTTTGTTCACGCAGTGTTCCCCATGTCAAATAGCATGGTTATATGCAGTACTTTTTTTTTTAAATGAGGAAGAGGATGTGAAAAGCTGGAAAGCTTATTCTTTAACCCTCAGTAAGGATGATTTTGACTTGACTCGACTTTACAACACACACGCATGCACGCACGCACGCGCTGCAAGCAAGCAAGCAAGCAAGCACGCACGCACGCACGCACGCACGCACGCACGCACGCACGCACGCACGCACGCACGCACGCACACACACCCACACACACACACACACACACAAACGGCACACACAACACACACACACACACCACACACACACACACACACACACACACACACAACACACACACACGCACGCACGCATTCACACGCACGCACGCAAATGATAATTCCCCCCCAATATATCTGCGCCACATCTCGAAGCGTTCCAGACGATTGCTTCCAATCAGGGCACTCCATCCAGTCTCCATTGGACTGCTTTGGCCTATGGTCTCAGACTTCTGGCACTGGAGTTTTCTTTCTTTCCTCTCACCCCCCCCTCGCTGCTGCCGCTGCCGCCCACTACCCCCCCCCCCCCTCCCCCCCCATCCCCTCCCACGACCGGTGAAACTGAAGTGGCAGCAATAAACCCAATTTGGCGAAACCAGGGGAAGACCGACGTCTGTGTTAGGTTAGGTTATTGTTGAGTTCGTTTAGTTTTTATG
>JADBJO010004218.1:195000-207768 GCA_016801955.1 Conus betulinus | reverse complement strand
GGTAATGCTATCGATGTGGATGCCAGAGCGGTACTTTGCCAGGATAGAATGCGTCTGGCTGTCGAGCAGGGCTGTGAAACTTCGCCTTTTCTGGAAAGGTTCTGTGTTCCTGGCTCTGAATCTCCCACCAACCAACACCTCTCTGCCATCCCATACCTCCCTTTAGGTCTTTGGTCCCCACACCACTCCATACTCACTCTTCGGTTCAGCTTTGCCAGGCACACGTCCCCCACTCCCTCCCCCCCCCCACCCCCACCCCCCCCCCCCCACCCCCCACCCCCCCCCTATCCGGCTTATGTCTGTTCCATATTTCATTACAACAGATATCCAAGATTATATGGTCCCCTAAGTCTGTTCATGGATGTTTTTTACTCAGGTCTGTTTCTTTCAGACTTATGCACCTAAATCACCCCACCCACCATACAACAAACCTTCCTCAAGACCATGACAGGTTTTTTTACAACACAGAAAAAAAAAAAAAAAAACAAGATCTCGTCAGCAATTTACATAAGGGGACCGGTGTAAAACATAGACACACGGGGTTCATACGCATACGGAACACAGATCCGGGATTTAGGACCCAGTAGGAAACGTAGACACAGGAGGGTGGGGTGGGGTGGAGGGGGGGGGGGGGGGCGGGGGGCGTATCTGTTGACGACCCTGTGGAGAAATAAATCTGGAAGAATATTGGATCTGGGGAGTATTACAACTAGGAGACATAGACCAGGGGATGATCAAAGGTTTTTTGAGGGAAACAAAGGACCTACTGTCCCCTGCAGTATGACTATACATAAGCACGGACATTGGTCAGGCCATTCGAAAACCCCGTTCCATAGTTTACAGGGTCTATGTCCCACAGTCCCCTCTTCTCCGCACAATACCCCCCACCCCCACCCCCACCCCACCCCCATCCCCCACCCATCCCCTCCTCCATCCACACTTCAGGTCAGTTTCCCACGGATCCAGGTTTCTCCTGGCCTAAGTTTCCACAGAAGTGTGTTTGTTACGTATCTACCCCAGGTATTATATCCCTAGTTTCCCTAAACAAATGCCTAGTTTCCCCAAGTTTGTATTTTGGTCTGTATTTCCCGGTCTTTGTGCTGTCTAGGTGAGGATCTCTTTTTTTCTTTTTTTTCTTTTTTTTTCTTTCTTTTTCTACTTTTTTCTTCCTTTTTGTTTTTTCCTTTCTGTGTGTATGAGGGGAGGGTGGTGGGAGGGGTGGAGGAGGGGTGGGGTGGAGTGAGTGGATGGGTTCCAAAATTGTTTCAGGAACTAACTGATGCCAGAGGCGTCTAGGTGACCACGACAGTGCTTAACCTGCAGGTGGTACATACCTCTCCCCTGTCCGCAGGGAAACACAGTCAATGTTGATAATACTAATGAAATGGAGTAAACGTGGTGTAACTGAGCCAAGATTTTGCTACTGGTTCATCTTAACAAAATGCCATTCACACAATGTCATGACTTAAAGTGTATCCTTCTTTCTTTCTTTCTTTGGGTCCTTCTTTCTGTCTTTGAGTCTTTCCTTTATTTTTGAACCTTTTTTTTTTTTGAGTGGGCGAGGGGGGTGGTCAATAACCTCCTGGATCCGCCAGTACTGTCTAGCTGTATCTTCGCCAGGACTGTGTCCCCGTTGTTTCATTTTCGCACGTTCATATTCCTGCTGTTTGCCCATTTCCCAGGTCTGCGATTACTTGTATTTGTTTTTTCGAAGGTCTGGCGTTCTCCCATTTCTGTTTCTTGTTAGTCAATGTCAATCCAGGTTGTGTGTCTCTGCTCCTCGTCCCTGAAAGTCTGTTTCCCAAAGTCAACAGTCCACTTTTGACTGTTAAAAACGGGTTACCTGTTCCTTAACTGTTTCTCTTCTTGGGCTACATCCGAAAGGTATGTGTTCTCTCTCATGTCTGTTTCCAAATTTGTAATGCGTATGCCAGAATTTTGCCAGAATCGGTCCACAGCTTTCAAATCTTAACGTGTATGCCAGAATCGTGCCAGAAAATGGCCATGTACTGACAAATGCTGCTTAGCATTTACCTTGATTAGCCCTAAATGGTGCCGTTATGAGACCAACTTTTTTCCATGTTTTGCCATAATATTGGGCTATACACGTGTTAAAGAAACTGCTGTTCCCGATATTTAATGTAAAAGAACGTCTCTCATGCACGCGCGCGCATGTGTGTGTGTGTGTGTGTGTGTGTGGTGTGTGTGTGTGGTGTGTGTGTGTGTGTGTGTGTGCCTTTTGTGTGTGTGTGTGTGTAAGTCCGTGCATGCGTGTGTGCATGTGTTGTACGTGCGTGCGTGCGTGCGCGCGTGCGTGCATGTGTTGTGTATTAGTGTATGTGAGAGAGAGGAGAGAGAGAGAGAGGAGAGAGATGAGAGAGAGAGAGAGAGAGAGAGAAGTCCAATGGAACATGAGCACCTTAAATTCTTGTTGCTTTTTTCATGTTTAAAAGTGTGTGCCGTTCAATCAGTTTTTAAAAGCAACTTTTCGATTGTGCTCGTCGGAAACTTCTCTCCTGACAAAACCCACGTCTGTTTGGTAAAAGGCGGCTTGTTCTGCCTGCCTCCCTGTTTGCCCGCTGGACAACAGGATGTGCGTACACACAAACGACCTTTCACGTTTGCTGGCCAAGGAAAAGTCGAGTAGCTGAAAAGATCATTGAAGTGTGTGTGTGTGTGTGTGTGTGTGTGTGTTGTGTGTGTGTGTGCCTGTTGCGCGCGCGCCGCGCGCGCGCGCGAGTGACACGTGTGTGTGTTGTGTGGTGTTGGTGTGTGGTGTGTGTGTGTTGTGTGTGTCGTGTACGGGGGGGGGGGGGGGGGGGGGTCCGTCCGTGCGTGTATGCGTGCGTCCGCCTGTGCGTACGTGCCTGCGTGCGTGCCTGTGCCATTGAACCTGTCATTAAAAACACTACAGAGCGACAACTGGACACGGAAAAGACGTTGTGTTGTAACCAACGGATCGCCAAGGACACGAGGAGGTCACCGGAAGTCAGCGTGCATCGCCTGCACTCAGGTCTGGAAGATCCAGGTCGTACACCGGCACGTCCGTACTGTTGAGTTCTCCCCCCCTTTCCTGTTGAACAGCACGTCTCTTCCTCCAGCTGTCGAAGTGCTGCACAAATCCTATCGATTAGGCATGCCTCAGTGTCCTCACAGAGACCAAATTGAAAAAAAAAAAAAAAAAAAAAAAAAAAAAAAAAACAGGTGTGAACGCTGTTTCTCGTGGCAGTTATGTACCCTTGATTGCAAGCATGTGTTTATAAAAGAAAAATCTCCGTGTTAATGCTGCGGCCATTGTATGCTCTATGTTTCTGAACTGCTACCATATTCTAATATGATAGAAACATTCTATATCTCAATTTGGAGAGTGTAAAGGGGAAATTGAATGATTGATTCTGGCCACCAAATATAAAAATCGTAGGTCGATGGAGGGAACTAGGGTGGAGGGGTGGTGTTTTTGGGTGATGGCGGTTATCTTTCAAACCAGCTTTGATAATAATCCACTAAGGTATTGACCTACATTCGATAGTTAGGTAATCCGTGTGCCTGCATTCTTGTTATCAGTACATTCTGACCTGGTATCAGTTACGCCTCCCCTACAATAATCGTGATAATGATCTCGTCTTGACAATTATTCTTGTTAGCAGCAGCATCGACACTTATTCTGTCAGTGTTCCCACCTTTACAGCAATCCTATCCAACAGTTACAGCCCTACAATAGTTATGACGTGACGGCCTCAAAACAGTATTTTTGATTCTTTTTACTTGTCACATCCCTTCAATAATTATGTTTCCATCATGACAGCAGTCATGTTATCAGTTACAGTACCCTGTACAGTTATCGTATGTTACTACATTGACACCAATCTTATTGTCATTCATATTCCCTGCAATAATTATGTTTTACCATCTTGACATCAGTCTTATTACCAGTCACTCCTGTACGATTTACTACGTTATCATCTTGACAGCAATCTTGTTATCAACTACATTCCATATATAACCAATAATGCTCTTGTCATCAGTGATATCCATATGCCTAGAATAAGTTTAATGATGTTATCGCTTTCGACGGTAGTCATGTCGGTATCTGTCGTATCACTAAAAAACAAATATATACTGAGGTTGTCTCCTTGACAACAGTCTCATTTTCAGTCATGTACTTCCTACAATAACGCTGATGATGTTGTTATCACCTTGACAGCAATCTTATTATCAGTGCGTCCCTCCCAGCCGTTGGTGCTTCCAATCTCCCTGGATCCCCAGCGACAGAGAAATCCAGACGGTACTGGGGGGAGGTAGGTGTTGCCAGGGTTACGGTCACCATGTAGGTGCTGCATGCCTCTGATGCACAGCGTTTGGCTCCTCCCCGGTACTTACAGGGCATCCATGGTGTCCTCCTTGCGTCTGTTTAAACTGCCCGCACCATGCGTTCCGTTGCCTTCAACATTTACGGGAGAGGGCCCGTCGGCTGACATCGTCGTGAATTTGAAAGTAATGCTGCTTGCACTGCATATTTGTTTTTTTCTGTTCACAGGATCATTCTTATAGTCTGTCTGTCTGTCTCTGTTCTGTCTGTCTCCACGCTATCTGCTCTCCACTCTCTGTCGGTTTGTGCATCTTCTGTATATTTAGTTCTCCATTCCCTGAATGTACTAGTAAGTTAGTGTGTGTGTGTGTGTGGTGTGTGTGTGTGTGTGTGTGGTGGAGTGTGTGTGTGTGTGTGTGTGTGGTGTGTGGTGTGTGTGGTGTGTGTGTGTGTGTGATGGTGTGTGTTGTGTGTGTGTGTGTGGTGTGTGTGGGTGTGTGTGTGGTGTGTGTGTGTGTGTGTGTGCGCCGCGCGCAGCGCTGTGCGCGCGCGCGTGCGCGCGCCGCGCGAAACGTGCCACGATCAAAACACTTAGCAGGAACATTGTCTGGTTTTGATACTGAGTTTCGTTCGCTCACACACACACACCACACACACACACACACACACACAACACACACACCCAACACACACAAACATATCCACCCCCTCTCTACCCATCTGCGCGCCCCTCTTCAGTCTACCCTGCCCACGACCATCTATATCGGGCACGGTACAGTGCATGCTGAACATCGTAAAATACACAGAAACAAAAGACTCCTCGGATTGACAACATGAAAAAAGGGCGAGCTGATCATGCCCCCTCTGCCCTGTTTGCCCACCTGACGATGACCAGAGAGCTGAAGAGTGGTCCTGATGGTTCAACACGGTGTTTCTCACGTCACCAGGAAAGCTCGCAGTCATGTGATGGCGGCGGGGGACCACGGGATACTGGCCGGTGGTGTTGAAGATGCCAAGGAAATCCAGCAAGTTAACAATCAGAGGCCCGGCACTTGTGTAAAACGCTGAGCTCTGCCACACAAATGTGTTTTCAGGGGAAATATAACGGTGGTAGCGGACGGTAAGTGTCCACCCCCCCCCCCCGATAGACTTACCCCCCAGTCAATTACCCCTACGCCACTTTATTGTCATCACTACCTTCTGGCTCCATTCGAGCTTCTGACGTCACCACAAAGGGGCGATAAATATGAGATTACCGTGATCCCCCACCTACCGGAATAAAAGACAACACATGCACTGCTGCCGAGTCATTTTGGATGTTTTTCAAAGATGATGCCCGTTCCACCAATATGCGATACACTAACTGCTGAAATCCCCATACTGACAACAACAATGACTGCTTACAGGCAGAAAGTATCCACCTTAGGAGGATACCTCTACGTTCACAAAACGGCTGTCCCTATGAGCCAGTCTGTCAATTACTTTCACACAAATGTACCAAGGGCATGGACCGGATAGAGGGAAGTCGAAGAGTGACGGTATTTACCACAGCAAGAAAGCCAACGGCCGCAGAGCTTGAGCCTTTTCCTTCTTAATGATCATCCCACAGAGGGTGAGGATAGAGTTGGGGAAGGAAGGGGGGGGGGGGGGGGGGGGGGGGGGGGGGAGGCGGGACGCCAAAAATATTTCATTATGGTCTGAACCACACGACTAGGAATGCTAGGGTTAGCTAGGCTGCCGTCCATAAGAAAATTCTGCGACAACCCGGCTTGAGAGGACACAGACAATTGGCAGTGCCAGTAAGCAGACTTTGAGCAAACATTCTCCGAGTCGTACTTCCATTCAATGGATGGAGCCCCAGCCCCTACCGTTCGGCCTTCGATCTTCCCATGTGATATTAGCCCAGGAGGTTTTGGCAGGAGCCGGCCGAGGCTGAAAATCCACACACTAAAAAGTCTATGACGAGGCGTGAACCAACATTCAACCGAGGCTCTAACACCGCACACGATTCAACATGACAAGACAGAATTACGTTTGTTTTTCTCTTCACAGCCTAAACCTTTATGTTATGGCAGACGCCGGCATTTACCACACACGCACAGGATCCCGTCGTCGCACACCCTGTGGACAGTACTAATGACACCTGTGTCACACCAAGGGGCGTCAGCAAAGGAGCACTTCAATGCAGTCTAGGGTGGCAGGTGCGCCACTGCTGGGTTTGATTTCCCGTTCTGATGCTGTCAGAACTTTTCCGCCCTGGAAGACCAAGAAAATCAATTCGATGGTGTGTAAAAATAGGTGACCATTGACGACCCTATGGCCGGCAATTATTCCAGACTGTGTGTGGCAAGAAACATCAAGAGGCACCTAACTCGGAGGGGTTACCATGAGTGAGCTGAGTTTAGTGACTGAGTAATAAGATGTTTATGATGAACGTTTTGTTGGACCATGCAACCCACAGTGGGGTGTTGTTGTTGTTGGCTGTTGTTGTGTTGTTGTTGTTGCCTTTAGCTGCGGTTGAGGTGTTGAAATGGCAACACACAGTGTTGTAGTGGTTGTGTGTGCTGTTGTGTTGTGTGTTGTGTGGTGGCGCGCACGCGAGCAAACGCAAGGCTATATATGTGTGCAAAACATATGTGTTGCGCTACATGTGATCTGGTGCTCTGTAAGAGAGAGAGAGAGGAGAGAGGTGAGGGAGGAGAGACAGAGAGAGAGCGCGAGTGAGAGAGGGGGAGGACCGAGAGAGCAAGGGAGAGCGCGAGAAGAGCATGAGAGAGAGGAGAATCCATGTTTCTGGGTCTTTATTATCTTTGTGGAATTCGGCATGGTACGTCGGGGTTATAAAAATGTGTGTATTATGTGTGTGCGAGTGCTATAGCGTCAGTGCGCTACTCGTATCTGTGTGTTGGTGTGTGTGTGTGGTGTGGTGTGTGTGTGTTATCGGGGGTGTGTGGGGGGGGTGTGTGTGCACATGTCTACATGGGTGTGCCTACTGTGGTGTGTGTAAAGAGATGAGATGGAGAGAGGGGAGAGAGGGAGAGAGAGAGGGAAGAGAGAACGAGAGTCTGTTTCTGCCTGCTTTGAATCCCTCGTGAATTTGCCTTGTTGGGTAGTCAGTATCTTGTGTCTTCATGCATCACTATCAGCCTTTCAAGATATCCAACTATCCAATTCTGATGCTGGCCGCACGAAGGAAGACGCTGGGAATGTTGAAGCGAAACATTCGAAAGGCCGACTTTCAGTTAGGCTCTCTAGGAAGACTGGTTTGTTTGTTTTTGTCGTAGGCTCTGTCCGTTCAGATCTACCCGGCGATGCCTTTGCACGAGGCTCCCCAATGTTCCAATTCACCACAGAGTGGAGGGCAGCACCCCGCATCAGTTCTTTTTCCTGACTGGACAAAACAGCACAACTTGACCTGCTCGCCCGCGACAATACCACGTCTACCTCACGCCCTTCACTCCATCAAAGATACGGTGATAGTGCGTCGGCCGTCCAGTGTGTGTAGGTGCGCCGTGTAGTGATCCCGTGTCGGTAGTGTAGTGGTAGGGTAGCGTGTTATTTCCGCACACACCCGGCTCGCTCTCCATAGGTTGATAATTGTACTAACACACAGCTCCCCGGACCGTCCTGTGAAGTCTAAATCATCTTCGCCCGCCCTGGATCAGTGCATGTGTTAAATTTTATGTCGACTTCACCGCTCCACGGCTTTTAATTTATCGCCTTCGCAGCCCCCTTACACCCCAACAACGCCTAACATGTGCGTTTTGCAGGATCATTAATCTCCCATCATCTCTTCAACCTCTCCACTTTGCACGCCAGTGGACCGTGCACTCTCGTTGTCATCACCCACGTACAGTTTACGTCACTGACAGTTTGTACTATTCCCTCAATACGTCTCCGCGTTTGGACGTGCTGGACGCCACCGTTTGAGCCCCATCTCGTGTTAACACCGGGACGCTCTGTTTTTTCCTCTTCGTAATTTTGTACGCCCCGGTGTACAACAACACACAATGCACAACCCTAGGACCTACGGAAGCTTGACATTTCCAGTGTTATTTCCCTCTCCTGCCAAATTAACCACGCAGCATACAACAATGCTGTGCGTAGACAAGTTTCCAAACGAGCGATTCTGGCCAGCCCCCTGTGCCGTGACGCGAACTCCCTCCAGTTTATTAGAAATAAGCTGATGGTTAGGCTACCCCCACCTGAACCTACGGATTTGTGAAGAGAAGATGCTGTAGGAAGACACTGATACGATGTTTATGGCTTTGTAGAGGTTCCGACCGCCATTTGTTTTTGATTTCAGAAGATAAGCGCTTGTAAGCCGGTGTACAAACAAACCAATTGAAACAATAGAATTCCCGTCAGCTTTGATTTTCAGTGTATTTATTGCCTGCTTACACTGTAACAATGTAAAAAATTGCTGTCCGTAGACAAGTTTCCAACGGCGCCCCTTCTGTGCCCGTGGGACGCTGTCTACATTAGTTAGGAGAATTAAGATATGGTTAGGCTTACCCCTTTAACTATTCTTTGTTGAAGAGAAGAGGCATATAGGAAGACACCTGGACACAATGGTATGGCTTGTAGAAAAAGTGGACGACCCGCATGGGGTGATCCCACCTTACTCCCCCCCTCCCCGTATTAACCCTCCATTGAGCATGTTTTTGTTAGGCCGTTACGCGGTTGGTTAGCTTTCCCAGTAGTTTAGCTCCCGGGTACGCGTTAGGTAGGTTGGGGGTTGGTTTCAGGAAATTACACGGTTGACAAACACAAACACCAACTACCCTTTTCAAATAACACAAACCGCCCCACATACAAAACCTATACCCAAACCAAAAAAGCCACGAAAAAAAGCCGAAACAAAAGAAAACAAAATGAAAAAAAGGGAAAAGGGAGAAAACTGTTAACAAAAGGAAAACAAAATGAAAAACTGAAGAAAGAAGGTGAAGGAGGGAAAACTTGCGTCTCGCAGCTGTAGGAAAACTGCATCCCTCCATAATTCACGATGTCGTGATTTAGTTGTCAGTGGACATCATACATCCATGGGAAGCAAAAAAACATAAATTTGGTCAATCTTCACATGCAGATTGAAAGGAGATGTCTTCATCAAGAGTGGCCAGGATTTACTGCCCGCACTGACATACATCGTTTTGAATGAACAACAACACCACGTACCATGTGCCATAGTGAACACTACAGACTTAGAAATAGCGAGACTTCCCTGTCTACTAAACATGGCACTAGGCACTGCGTTTGAATAGCCCTTTCTGTCCGTATTGCAACTCTATTCCCACGGCACCTTATATGCTCCAAGAATCGTAGAATGCAAAACCCATGTCATAATTAAGGTCATTAAAGAAAATAAGTTATCGTCCTCCGGACAAACCAGGACCGCGAGATAAGATTTTCCCGATTAATAGCAAAATTACAGATCATTGTTTGAGCAGCATCGCTGTTCTGTTCAAATGTTTCTAAACCGTCGTGGTATGTTTAAAACCTGTTCTAAACAATTAAGTTAACATCGTGTTTGCTCTTTAATGTACAATAGATCCTGAGTATACATACTAAAAGTTTTTGAGTATGGTTTGCAAGCATTCCAAGAACCCGCGCCATTCTGATTCAGTTGTTTTTTTTTTAATCGCAATTTAGAGAGACTGTTTTCTATTTCAAAAGTCCCGAAACTGCCTCTATCATGTACACCATATTCCTATAGAATATGTATTACATGATCATCATAATTTTATCATACTATACATAGGACTATTGCCACACACACAACACACACACACACACACACACACACACACACACACACACATCACACACACACATGCGCGCGCGTTCATGTGTACAAACATTCATGTGCATTATTCCCGCCCCCCTCCGCATCGGCTGCCCCTCCCCTCTCACCGCCGTCTCCACCCACGCTCTTCAAATTACAAAGGTTTTCGTGGCGCGGTGAATTATCATATTCTTATCACTAAAAAAATCACTTCCACCAGCGTCCTTTCAACGATTTGTAAATGCTGTCTGGAGCGGTCGATCACAAATGGACCCGGCCCGTCTTTTCTCACTCCTCTTTCGTCTGTAAACTCTGGTGGGTTTCTTTTTGGAATTTTGAAAAAGATGACAACAGTAACATCTGAATTTCAAGATTAGGAAGGGATTCATAATAACAAGTCAACAGCATCTGTAACTTTGTGTGTGGTTTAAAAACGTGCGTTAAATGAGGACCTGCTGTTCTCTCGCGAGATCAGGGAGACAACGTATATAAATACCGGTCTCCATTGACAGCAAAACACAGGATTCTTTACTTCTGAATACACGGCGAAGGGTGAGTTGGCTCTTTCATCTATGTTTGATGAGAGAGAGAGAGGAGGAGAGCGAGGGCCCCCACCCGACAAAATCGAGATTTGAGAGGGAGAAGATAGAGAGAGACGATGAGAGACGAGGAGAGAAAAAGAAGAGGACTCAAGGCCCGAGACAGGAGGCAGCATCGCCAGATAGGCTTACGCAGAGCACTTACCGAGAGCCAGAAAGACGAAAGACAGGAGCAAAGAGAGAGAGGTTGATTTATCAGTGAAGGTAACTTGCCTAAGCTACACCAGAGTTTAACATTGTAACGCACAAGTGCGAAAGGGGGAGGAGAAGACAAAAGACAAAAAAAAAGAACACCGTGAAGGAAAACTCTGTTCGAAAAAAAAACATTGACAGGAACAGAACCTTCTTACCAACACACTGTATTTTTCCTCATATCAACAACGAGCTCACAAAAAGACGCTTACAAATGTGCTCGTGCACTCAGAGAGAGAGAGAGAGAGAGAGAGAAGAGAGAGAGGAGAGAGAGGAAGGGGGGGGGGGGGGGTGGTTGACGGGATGTGGGTGCCTAAGTTGTGAAATATTGATCACTCAGGAAAAAAAGAATACAGCAAAGTTTTTCATAGCTGATCTATGAGATATATCTGACATGGTGGTGAGAACATTATCAACTATTTCTGACGCATGCAAAACAACAAAGTGAATGTGTGCCCTCAAAACAGTTTCGGATATCTGTTTCTATGTGCGTTCTTATGTCCATAGTAAACACTGGCTTTCCCCCACTGGTAACTCCATGCAATAGGAGAATGAAACTTTGTGGAATGATCTGTTGATAAGACCTTGATAGCCGATCCCAGTATGAAGAAAGGGTAAGGCCATGATCTGCAACTACGCTGTCAGCATTTTCAACACTGTGGGAATTGCCATTTCCTTGAAATTATGATCCGTTGCAAGCATTGCTTCAAGTATTGATAGACCAAATGATAAATACCATGTCGAGCAAAGATGGCAACAAACATTAACTCATATTTTGGTAAAAACTAGATGATTTGAAGCAGTTGCAGAGAAGCAGCCATAAAGAAACATTATATATGAAACAAATTTCAGGTTAAGTCATTATAACCAAGCCGATTTCGGCGGGGGGAGGGGGGGGGGGGTAATGTCATTACACGTTTTTTGTTGATTTCTTTTTTAACTGTTTGTTTTCACTGGGACCGAAATATCATGTCGAAAACTGGTGTTCTTAGCACAGTCTAATCTTACACGTCTTCAGATGTCAACAAGGAACCACCACTTAAGTTTTTTGGTTTCCTTTTCAGGTCATTTGGTTTCGATGGTCTGACACGTTTTTGTAATGTGACATTTTTTTTCTGTGAGTTTGACAACCCTGAAAATGTTCTAATCGGTTCGGTTATAATGGGCTGGCCATTGTATGTCCTCTTCAACTGTCGTTTTTATTCTCCCATCTCTCTTCCCTCCCTATCTCTCCCCAGTCTCATCCTTGATTCCTTTTCATTGCGCGTGTCTATGACTTAAACTCATCCGCTACCTACATAAAAGTCCAAACGTTTTGACTGGCACAGTTTGAATGAGTTTACAGGCTTACATCGTTGAACAAAACAGCGGCTCTTGCTTCCTCTACTCTCTTCCTCGCCCTGTTTGGAACTATCTAGCGAAATAAGGCTAAGACAAACGCGGCGTGTGAGTCCAATCGGTGAATTGCCTCTCTTTTTGTTTTTATAACACAGGGTATTTCATTCCATAGTTTTCCGCCTGAATATGTGAGATATGTCAAGAGATCAATTATAAAATGGAAAAATGATCATTGTACCATAATTTCGAACATTATTGCCGAATATTTTTTCATGGTGAATGTATTATAATCTCAACAGCGAGTTGCATTTGCGGTTGCAGCAGCGACTGCTGAAGTAAACAGCAGCAGCTAAAGCAGAAGCAGAAGGAGCAACAGTGAGAATATTAGCAGCAGCATCGAGAACAGTACACAGCAGTCGTAGTGATATCAGCATCACTAGCAACAAATATCTGTGTCAGCAGCAGCGGTGAAATTAATCGTAGTGACAACATTATTGTTTTAAGTGGCAGCAAAAGCAGTAGCAGCAGCAAGAGTAGAAGTAGCGGCA
>JADBJO010004218.1:112500-192500 GCA_016801955.1 Conus betulinus | reverse complement strand
TTCTTAACGAGATTGCTATCGAGGTGGCAACATTTTGTCGTTGTTGTAAGGGTATGACTGCTAACAAGGTTTGCTGTCAAGGTGTCAACTTGTTTGTCATTGTTATAACGGTGTGACGGATAACAAGATTGCCGTCAGGTGCAATATCGATATCAGTATTATATGTGTATATTTCAATAGCCTAACAAGTTCGCAACGTATCATAAGGGGTGTGATTGGTAACCTAAATCATATCAAGGTGACAGCATCATCACTTTTTGTCGTAGAGGGTGTGACCGACAATTAGACTGTTGTCAAGGTGGCAACATCATCATTATTTTCAATAGATTGATACGGGTGTAAATACTAACAAGACTTCTGTTAAAAGTGGGCTGTTGTCATAATTATCGGCGTAGGGAAGAGTAAAGGAGAGTAATATTCGTATGAACTTGACAACTCCACTATTGTTATTCTATGTGGTATACATCATCAGAATACTGATGGAGGGTTTGGGAGCGCCATCAAGTTAAATGAAGTTGAAAATAAAATGAGGCAGGGAACAGTAAACAATAAACAAATAGGGTCAGTCTTGCTCCCATAAGAAGGCCTAACACACAGTAACGTTTCTTCAAGACTGGCACAGCCTTTTAAACTTGAATAAAGTCAGACAAATACAAAGACGAACAATCTAATAGTGGGGGAAAACAAGCGCAGGCCAACAACCCCTCCGTCATCACAGTAATGACTTGGCAAAGATTTGAACGGGTGGGGCTGAAAATGAAGAAAATGGTAACATAAAATTAAGAAAATATATCATAAATATGAAAACTCTTCACTGGCCGCATGAGGGGAACCGTCGTAATCCCTCTCGAAGGCAGATCTATTTGTTATGCCTGCTTCTAGGCCTTTCGTCCGCTGGATCGGACTCATCAGGGAGACACAGACACAGTTAATTGTGTCTGTGCTGCTGGCGTCAAATCTTTGCCAAGTCATTACTGTGATGACGGAGGGGTTGTTGGCCTGCGCTGTTTTTTCCCCCCCCCCCCCCCCCTGTTCCCCCCCCCTTTGTCCCCCCCCACCCCCCCCCCCCCCCCCCCCCCAGTCTTGAATAAAGTAGTTACTCTGTGTTGGTTTCTTATGGGAGCAAGACCCCCTACCCCCCCCCCCCCCCCCCCCCCCCCCACTATTAGACTGTTCGTCTTTGTATTTGTCTGACTTTTATTCAAGTTTAAAAGGCTGTGCCAGTCTTGAATAAAAGTTACTCTGTGTTAGGTTTTCTTATGGGAGCAAGACTTGCCCTACTTGTTTAATGTTTAATGAAATTGTCATAATACACAAGGCTGTCAGGTTTAATCAGTATTCATGTGGATGGATGATGTTATACTTCTTTCTACGGTTTTCATCGATACTTCATCAACCCAACCAGATAGATTTACAACACTTTTTTCTTCCTCTTCTCACCTGATAGATTTACAACAGTTTTTCTTCTCCTCTTCTCATCTGCTCTCTTCTTGTTCATTCATCTTTAGAATATCTTTATATAAAAACAAACAGAGACCCACAAAAATATTGATCATGGTAGTGTCATTTGAAAAGAAAAGAAGAGATGTTTTTATAAAGAATGCATACTCGCCGTATGAAACGATTCGGATCTAATTTTATTTGGTAATTGTGAGCACATGGAGGCTTTAGTCTTACGCAGCACGAGTCATTTGAAAAGAAGGAAGATATATTTTTTATGAAGAATGCATGATAGCCGTGGGAAACGACTCGGATACAGTTTTATTTTGGTATTTTTGAGCACATGGAGGCTATAGCCTCACGCCACACCATCTGTGCAGTACTTCAACGGCTGGAAGAACGTGCTGTTCAACAAGAAAGGGGGAGTACTCGAAACAAAGGACGTGCTGGTGTTCGGCAAGGACATTTCCGGGACCTGGGTGGAGGCCAAGAACGGCGACTCCGGGTGACCTTCGTGCCCTGGGACCCTGACAACGCCGACTTCCGCATGTCCACGTGGAGCTTTGGAGCTTTGAGTGCTTCAATAACAAGTTCACTCCCACTGGCTACCCCCCGCAGATCTGTGGTGAGCCGAGTTCTTCATGTGTTTAGTTGTAGGTCACGAATCCAGCTGCTGTGTAAACTCAAAATGTTTTGCGGCAGCTAGAACACATTTCTTTTCTGCGTCATTGCATTGGACATTTTGCTTTTACTGAATATGTGCTTTCTAGTTTGAATTTGAAAAAAAAATCTCTGGTCTATCCGGTAATTTTAACTGTTTCAGAGACAATTTTCGTTCCCACAAAGCGCCCTTTGTGAATTTTAATTAAGCTTCCTGGTCACATCTATGTATTGCTGTGGTGACCAATTCAGCAGTTTGCAAAAATTTAGGGTAGGCTCTAATCATGGCTTTAATCTTTTCAACAGGTTGAAGTCCATATTCGAGAGAGAGAGAGAGAGAGAGAGAGAGAGAGAGAGAGAGAGAGTGTCTGTGTGTGTGCGCGTGCGTGTGTGTGTGTGTGTGTGTGTGGTGTGTGTGTGTGTGTGTGTGTGTGTGTGTGTGTGTGTGTGCGTGCGTGCGTGCATTGTGTGTGTGTGCGCGCGCGCGCGCGCGCGTGATTGTGTGTGTGTGTGTGTGTGAAGATGGACTACTATTTTAAAAAAAAAGAAACAAGATTAGTTTGATGGCAATGTTTGTTTGTGATAATGATGTTTAACATTCAAAACCAATTATTTTGCTTTTGCTCATTTCGTAAAAAACGTAGGATCTTATTTCTAATTTGAGGACAAAAGCCTGCTGTGGTAAAACATTTTAAAACAGCGCTCCCACAAACTGTACCAGATTAAATGCATTAATATTTGATTTTATCCATGGCAAGTTCAACTTTTTCCTCTCTGTCTGCTCTCCTTAAAAACACAACGATATGAAAATGTGTGCACCACACACACACACACACACACACACACACATATATCTTTGAGCATATATATATATATATATATATATTATATATATATATATATACATACATATATATATATATATATATATATATATATATATATATATATATATCTATATATATATATATATATATACATACATATATATATATATATATATATATATATATATATATATATATATATATATGTATATATATTTGGGGGTGCTGTTGGATTCTTTTTTTCGAACCCGTGGCGGTCGGAACACCACAGAATATGGACTGTGGTGTGTCTCTATCTGACGCCAAGAGCACAGACACAATCAGCCGTGTCTCCCTGATGAGTCCGATCCAGCGGACGAAAGGCCTCGAAGCAGGCGATACATATAGATCTGCCTTCGAGAAGGATTGCGATAGTTTCCTCATGCAGTTAGTGAAGGGTTTTCATATTTATGATATACATTTTCCCATTTACTTCATCTTCAATTTTTTTTCCTCTCAATTTCTAATCTTTGCCAAGTCATTACTATAATGATGGAAGAATTGTTAACCTGCACTTGTTTTCCCCCACTACTTAATTGTTCAGCTGTTTGGTCAATCAGTGGGTGATTGCATCTCTTAGGAGATCCAAGGAAAGGTGTTCTGCACAATTCTTAGCCACTGACAATGCTTGGGTTATTGAACAGCAGAGCTGACCACTCAGACTGTTCCATATCTTTTGATCTCCCTTGCATCCTTAAATGGATCCTCAAGCATAGGCTCAAAGATTTTCCCTTTACACATTTTATACTGTTTGCATAATGTTTTTAGTTTTCAACAACTTTTTTCCTCTCCTCACTTTCGTTTTGTTTAATTCTACTACCTTTCGCTGGCTGCTTTGGGGGTGCTGTTGGATTCTTTTTCGAACCCTTGGCGGTCGGAACACCACAGAATTATGGACTGTGGTGTGTCTCTATCTGACGCCAAGAGCACAGACACAATCAGCCGTGTCTCCCTGATGAGTCCGATCCAGCGGACGAAAGGCCTCGGAGCAGGCGATACATATATAGATCTGCCTGCCTGCGAGAGGGATTGCGATAGTTTCCTCATGCAGCTAGTGAAGGGTTTTCATATTTATGATATACATTTTCCCATTTACTTCATATTCAATTTTTTTTTTTCCTCTCAATTTCTAATCTTTGCCAAGTCATTACTATAATGATGGAAGAATTGTTAACACCTGCACTTGTTTTCCCCCACTACTTAATTGTTCAGCAATATAGACATACATCGGAAGTGTCGTGTTTACAGGTGGAGCTGATATTAAAGAAGTTGCGGATCGTACGGACAAGCTGGGACTGGAAGGTCGTGAGCAAGTCATCTATTATGACGTCTTCACCAACACTGACATCACTCAGATGTACGTATTAAATACGTCATTGTTGATAATGACAATGACAGCAGTGACGTGAATGACGGTGGGTGATTTTGATGATGATGATAAGCCTGGTGATGATGTCAGTGGAGGAAACTGTCTTAATGGTCTTTTCTTTTAAAAACGATGATGATGATTTTTAATTTACAAGAACGTTTCCACAAACACACAAACACAAATAAGCACACATGCACCTGGGCGTTCCTCCCCCTTCCCAACACAGAAATGCCCCATCTTACCCCCCTGTCCATGTTTGCACACACACTCACACACACACACACACACACACACACACACACACACACACACACACACATACACACACACGCGCGCGCGCGCGCACGCACACACACACACACACCACACACACCACTCATTCACTCTCACACACACACACACACACACACACACACACACACACACACACACGAGAGAGAGAGAGAGAGAGAGAGAGAGAGAGAGAGAGAGAGAGAGAGATGTGCGCGCACACGCACTTTTATGCCAAACATTCTGGTAAAAAAGATGTTTTCTATTTCCAAACATTAAAATTGTATATGACCATTCTAATCTTCATTATTAACATACACACATGGAAATGAAATGGACATTCACACAGACTGTCATGTATTCGTTCGTCTTAAAGACATAAAAGAAATAGGTGACGTTTGGTATTGGGGGTTAATCAACAACTAAGACAAATTCTTTGAAGCGAAAGGATGAACGTCATTCTAATCCTATCTTTACGAAGAGGTTAGTCTGAGCCTTACCTCCCAGTCTGCAATCTATGTTGAGAATCCTAGCCTGTTTCCACAGGAACCCCAAGTGCGCTAACGCCACACGGATCATGACACACGTGTGTAACCACAAACAACGGCGCCAGGCGATACTCACGTGCTCACAGATCCTGTCCAGCTACAAGCACACTAAATGTATCACCAAGTACAACTGTGACCCCATGGACGTCTTTGTCGTGAGTCCCCACACCCCCCATCTCTCTCTCTCCCTGTGTCTCTCTCTGTCTCTCTGTCTCTCTCTCTCTCTCTCTCTCTCTCTCTCTCTCTCTCTCTCTCACTCTCTCACACTCACACACTCACTCACACACACACACACACACACACACACACACACACACACACACTCTCTATATCTATTATCTCTATATCTCTATATATATATATACTCTCTCTCGCACGCGCGCGCGCGCATATATACACACATATATATACATATAAACACACACACACACACACACACACACACACTTAGAGTATTTGATGATCCTTTTTTTTTTTTATAAACAAGTGTTTTGTCCTATAAATCGTATGCACAAGAATGCAAAAAGTTCTTTCTCCTGTACAGATTAAGAAAACCATAATAACATACCATTGGCTGTTCAGAATGAGTGACGCGTTCTGATTAGATAACACACCTGCAACGTTTCATTCACATGTGTGGGTTTTTGTGTTTTTTTTTTTTAAATTTTCAACACATCGTTCAGCAGATATGGTATATACCAGTGCCTATGCACAAGGCTGCACGCAGTGGCATCTTCTTTTAAGGCAGAAACTGAAACTTAAAACAGAACCTGCTCTTCGTTCCCCAGGACTGTCTGGACTGGGTCTGCAGTGACTTTACGGACCAGTTTGCCTGTGAAAGAATCGGACGTAGCATCGACCTGTGTCGCAAATTCGGGGAAGGTCATCTGACGGAGAAAGTGATGAAAGCCAACTGCTACAAAGATTTCCTGCCCATCAAAAGTTAAGACCACGTAGTCCACTGGACCCTCAGAGCTGGTTCACGGCCTGCTTTGGCTGTGTCTGTGTCTGTCCTTATTGGGACGGTCAATAAACCACTGAAAACATGCACATGGGTCTGTTTTGTTGAAGCGATTCATCTGAAAATTGCGTATGTATATGTGCAAGTACATGAAATTTCTTGAATCTGAACATGCATGTGCTCCTGCATGCATGCTTGCGTGCGTGTGTGTGTGCCTGTGTCTGTATATCTATCTATATCTATCTATCTATCTATCTATCTATCTATCTATCTATCTATCTATCTGTGTGGGTGTGTGTGGGTGTGTGTCTCTGTGAGTGTGTGTGTGTGTGTGTGTGTGTGTGTGTGCGTGCGTGCGCGCGCGCGCGCGCGCGCGCGCGCACGCTCGCGCGGGCATGCGTGCAACTGCGTGAGAGTAATAAAACAAAGGGCACCATGTGCCCTGCCGCTTCACTCACTAAAGTGATTAGACCATACACTCTTTAGCTTTTTAAAAAACTGTTATTTGTTCATTTTTAAAAACAAAACTGATTCAGCTCCATACACTGACAACACGAAAAACTAACAGAACATCATGGGAAACCTTGCCTTACGAATTCACTGGAAGTTTGAACGATCAACGCAAATGCATTGTCATGTAAGTAGTGTTTTGCCAAACCACAGTTCATTGCACTGGTTTTAAAAAAAAAATCACTTTCAAGCATTGTTTAAATTGGCACTTGGATCTCTTGAACTTTGTTTGCATCATTATTTTGAAGGAAAAAAATGAAAAAGTGATGTGTCAGATGGGTTGATGGTACTATAAAAAAACAAAAAAACCTTGATGAGCAAAAAAAAAGGTAATCATAAGTATTCTCGAGGTAAGGCAATTCCTATGGACAAGAAAGGCATTTATACAAGAATATTGATATTGATAAGAAAGACTTCTCACAAGGCCAAGTGCTTTACAATATAGCAGTTCAATCAAATAGGCATGGAATTGACAGGCATACCTATTGGACTCAATCTATACGTCGTCTATTGCTCGACCCGAATAAAAAAAGAAACTGTCGCATGTGGGCTCACTGACGAAAGTCCCAAATGTACCCCCCACCCCCATAATCTGCACAGTTCACGTGGCATCACTTCAGGCATCAATTACACGGTATCCATTCTTCACGTAGTGGATGAACGTACTCCTTATCACAGTGAAGACCAGAGCAGGCTGGCGCGATAGCATTTTCAGCAGAGCCCACAAATTTGCCCTCGCTTGTTTTTCCCCTAGATACCCTGTCATAATTCGCTTCAGATTCATCATTGTCATTATTTCTGGTTCTTTTTGTTTTTACCTCCGTACCTATTCCCAACTTGTACCCATTCCTCTCTGCAGCCCTTGTTCTTCCCCTTCTGACCAGTGTTCTGAGACTTCATGTCAACAAGTTGTATTGATAACTGTGCACCATCCTGAAAATGCTGGAAACAAACACTACGTCAAAAAAAAAGATCCCAGCACTGGGCAGAACAAAGGCAGCTTTGAAAGTCTTTATCATTATAAATAGAATGCACTTAGTGGGGGAAAAACAGGCCGGGTATGGGGGGGGGGGGGGGGGGGGGGGATAAGTCCACTCCACCTCAGCAGAGATAACTGATTGCCCAAGCATGACGATTTTCAAAGAACTGAAGAAGCCAGTGAGCCACAATTTAAACTTCTGTTGTTGCAGATAACGAATCTAACTGGAAAGTAACTTAATATCAACATACATGTTGATCTTGATTGTCAGACTTTAAGAAATATCCAAATGAACATCACACAAAAATACGTCAATGAAAGCAAATTGCGCTTAAACTTCTCGATTTTCCTTGAGGTTTAGTTAAAGTCCAGAAGTTATGTCCCTTGCAAGCATCTATTCATACATATGTATCATTCCCATCGTACTGCCTGCAGTTACCGGGAAATCACCTAACTTCCCTTCCGCTCCCCATGTCCCATGTTACAACAGGGGCCCATATTGCCCTGTGTTCCACTGCGTGTTCGAGAGAGAGAGAGAGAGAGAGAGGGAGAGGGAGAGAGAGAGAGGCTTAATTATTGCTTATTTTGTGTCCATATCTTCGCGTGCATACTCAGGGTGCACAAACGGAAATCCTACCAAAGAAGCTTTACAACAACTGTTGGGGGATCACGCCCAACGCCTGGAGGAGTATCTGTTGCACTCCTCAGATTAAAAAAACATTCACAGGACACCAGATTCTTTTGAAGAAAAAAAAAGAGGGGTGGGGAGGGGAAGAAGGTGAGTGGAAATGGGGACTTCCAAAGGGAGAGAAAACACTTCATGTTTCAAAGCTTTCAAATTTCGAGACTTCCCTCTCGAAAGGGGTCACAAGGGACGAGCGAATCTAGGAGGGAATCTTCCGAAATCCTACTGCAGAATTCCTTCATAATGAAAAATCAAATCTTCTTGGGCTCGCGTCCAGCTTTCTGCTGGCCATAACGAACTTTGACGACACCAAAAAAGCGTCTCACTCGAAGATGAGCCTCGTCGTGAATATGCTTCTTATTACGACATGTATGATATGAATGCGAAAACTTCAGATATTTCCCCTGAAAGTGACGGCAAGAATGAATTATATATTATCCGAAAAAAAAAAACTAAATATTCATTATATGTAAATATGTTCTCATGACAAGACTATGAACCGTTACGGTAAAAAAAAAAAAAATTAGATATGTGCATTGTACTAGGACTGAATATTTTTTTTTAATAGGGCGTATGATAATGACCGTGAAAGCCACTTTATGTATGTTTCTGATCCTGGAAACAGGATCAAAGATTTCTTTTAAGCATTCATAGATGTGGTTGAATCAATTGGCAAAAGACCAATACAATGTAATTGAAAAAAAAAAAAATCGAGTCTGGTCGTTTGTTATTGTATTGTGTAATAGAAAGCTTCAAAGTTAAGACATAACAATAAAAATACTAATAAAAATGATTTTATAGTGAAATTCTGTTACAAACAAGAATCTAACCATCATTTCTTGGCTTCTATGAATTCAATATACATGCAAGAGAAACTACCTGCGGCAGCAGAAAATCTTATTGATATAAATGTCGATGTTGTTGCACTCGGGAAATCTCATGATGCTGTGTAGAAAGCAGCCATTGTTATCGAGAAAAAGATAATGACTAATGAAATAATTGAACAAAGGAACTGGTTTGACCATAAGCCATTGCTACCGAGAAAAAGATAATGACTAATGAAATAATTGAACAAAGGAACTGGTTTGACCATGAGTTTAGATAAACAAAACGTAATCTACACAGATTGTTACGTATATCTAAAGAAAAAGTTCATTGAATTAAAGAGACACAAATTCCAGACCTTGTCATCTTCCTGTTGTCTCCCTCCGCACTCCCACGAACATTCCTGTCTCTAGCGGACATCCCTCTCATAAATGTACCACCGTCCATACTGTTCCTTCCATTCCTGCTGACGTGCTCCCTCGTTTCCTTCTCAACATCCCCGCACTGTTCATCATACATCACCGTCACCGGTCATTTCACTGTTGTTCGTTTACAGTCAAACCATCGGCCACACTGCCGTTTTCTCTCTCGGCACTGCCATGCCACTATGTTAATCCTCAGTCACACTGTACACACCCCGGTCACCTGTCCTTCCGTAACCCCCCCCCCCCCCCCCCCCCCCCCAACCCCGTTTTCCCCTCTTCATGTCTTTGTCATCAATTACAAATGGTCACCACTCTGTTGTCTCTCTTTTCACTGACTCAGGTCACGATGTTGTTCGTCTTCAACTATGCTGCCATCCTCACTTTTTCTGTTATTCGTCGTTACGTCACAGCGCCGCACACGTTTTGCATCATCACATCAAAGACATGTATCGTGATAAGAAAATCCAGACACAAGATGATCGTCGTTAGAAGTAGAAGAAGGTCATCGTCTAGACAAAATTGTGTGTTTTTATTCCCGCGACTCCTTTTCTGTGTATTATAGCATCGAAATTTTTTATCAACACACATACAATTTTTTTAATTAGCTCGTCAGTGTCACATGTGTTCAACACGGGAAACAGCTTCAGCAAGTCTGGTCGGAATGTCTGTGACGAGAGTTCATGAATCCGTTTAACTGACTAAGGCTACATGTGAAATCTAAAACACGGTGAGGCACACGGCAAAGGCTTTGGTTTTGTTCCTGCCACTGTCTCATGAGCGCTTAATTTGAAACCCCAGGGCCAGCTGGACCTCTGTTTCAGCTTACAAGTCTATCGTAATCGCCCAGTATCAACTTCTCGCCCTCAATGACAAAATGGTCATAGATCATGGAAACTTCTTGTTTTCGCTTCTAGCAGACTTCGGGCGTGGTATCAACTTTATCCTAAGTTCTCTTACTCAAGCAGACAAATCTGAATTAAGATCTTGCTTTCCGAACTCTGGCCATGTCCCTAAAGAAAGAGCATCGGACCACGTTAGCAGTGTAAGGTTTGGAACTGGGATGGTGAATGATATCAAGCTGGTTGCTTTTCATTGAGCTCTAACTTATTAGTGATCACGTGCTGCTCACCGTTTTCACTGTCCTCCCACGATTCATTGTCCTTAGGGGAACTCCACGAACAGTAATGTTTGTTTCGATTGAATCGACATCCCAGATCGTCCACTTTTCCTTCAAAGCCCACTATCAGTTCTGATGTCTGACATTTCCCGTTGTAGATCAGAAACCTCACCCTAAAGGCTTGTGTGCAGTTCTTTGATCTCGTTCAATTCCTCACTCCTGCGATCGAACTTACAGTTCAGGTTGTTGTTGAGCAGGGTCTTGATGTTTCTCAAGGCAGAGTCTGACGGGTGATTAGATGTGTGAGGTGTAGATGCGAACCCGCTGTCTGCGCGTGAGGAGACTCCGGTGCTGCCCGAACGGCTCTGCCTGAGGTGGGCAGATCTGCAGGGTCCTGGGTTCAGCTCGGACGACAACGCACCGCTGGATTCAGTTCCCAGAGAAAAGTAGACAGTAACACTCCTACAGGTGGTAACACCTTCTGCGCGTCTTCTCAATCTTAAAAAGGGAAATTTCATGGCTAGCTGAAATCTTGTTCAAGTGAGCAAAAGAAGTGGGTCACACTTTCTACAAAATGGGGAATTTCATGGCGAGTTGAATTGTGTCTGTTCAACAAAAAGGAGACCAATACCGCCATGGGGTGGCCACGAGCGATACCCAAAGTCAGGGGGCCAAACGGTTTGGTCCTTCAGACAATCGCTCAAAACACAACTTTGAGTATGTACGAAAAAAAAGTGCGCGCGCGCGCACGCACACACACACACACACACACACACACACACACACACACACACACACACACACACTCTCTCTCTCTCTCTCTCTCTCTCTCTCTCTCTCTCTCTCTCTCTCTCTCTTTCTCTTTCTCTCTCTCTCTCTCTCTCTCTCTCTCTCTCTCTCTCTCGTGGGCGCGCGCGTGCATACACACACACACACACACACACACACACACACACACACTCACACACACATGGGCCCGTCGCACCCATCCATGCTCACAAGTCAACTCACACGCAAACCCACACAAGTAACAATGATAGTGGTGACGCAGACGACGTTACCTAGGGACTCAATATCTGACCCAGCGCGCTGGGCCAGTGTGCAGGTCGGACATCTGGTCAGTCGTATTCATGACACCCTCGTTTTAAACCCTTTCATCTTAGTTCTTTATTCATTTATTCATCAGCCGTAACCCCTGCGCCCTGTGGTCTCCAGACTTAGCAGATGTGGTGTTTGCGCATATGGACAAGTCCACGAGCAGTGACGCCTTGACAAAACTGAAGGTGAATCAGCTATCCATCTGTCACGTTATTCCGATGAGGTATGATAATGACAGTCGATAGGATGGTTGCTGAGCGCATTACCGAGAAGGGTGTCTTGTTTTACTGGGGCAGAGCGATCGTTTCCGCGCATCACGTTCGTTCAGAGCAAATTTTTGCACACTTGCAGGCACATCAGTTAATGGTTAGATGCGTGGCTGGTACACACAACACACACACACACACACACACACACACACACACACACACACACACACACGCGCGCGCGCGCGCGCGCGCGCGCGCGCGCACGCACGCACGCACGCACACACACACACATATGCACACACACCCACACACACACGCACACACACACACACACACACACACACACACACACACACACACACACACACACACACACATATTCTGCTGTAAGGTTCTAAGTTTCTGTAGCGAGCTCTTGCAGAAGTGAGTTTTAGAGAAAAAAGACGTAAGTGGTAAAGACTTGGTTTAGATATGCCAGTCTCCATACGGGAACCTTGAGTTTTGCAGAATTTCTAGAATTCGTGCGAAATTTTGATTCAATAGTTTGCAGGCTGATTCAGATATAAGTTTTTTTTTGCATGAACATTCCTATTTTGATATAAAAAGCATCTCTTGATGGAAGAACTCCAACATGAGTCAAATCCAATTCTCTAACGCGTGATGGTGAATCAGTAGTACTGCTTAAAGGGCACTTTTATAGATACCGATTACAAGTTTTTTATAAATTTGCTCTGGCTGTCAAATAGTGCCAAACAGTAAATAATTGATTAGAGTGTGTACTCATCCAGGAACAATTTTGAGAAATGAAAATTTACAAAGTGCTCAATCCTGCAGAACTGATATATTTGTCAGGATTCTGTTTTTTGCGTTTTGTTTTGAAATGAGCAGTCTATGAAAGATTTTTGTCAATTATTATGCTTAGAACACGATGACTGTCGACCTCTTCAATTCTTACATTGTGTATTTAAAAAAAAAAAAAAAAAAAAAAAAAGTGGAGTATTGCTTTATATTTGACCACCTTTTATGGGTTACGATCTTAGTCTTACTCGGGTTTCGTGACATATGATTCACACGGCACAATTCACAGAAGGTGTCAATAGACTTTTGTAATGAGGCATTTACAGAATTAAGGTGCTTATGTAAATGGTGGTATCATCAGAAAACAATTACAACATTCTTCAGTTCTTGGATGGGTATTGTGTACATGTTAGAAAATAGGAGAGAACATAAAACTGAACCCTTGGGTATTCCATATCTGACAGGTAATATTTCGACTGTTGAAGAATTGATACAGACAAATTGTTTGTGACCGTCTAGAAATCATGCAATCAGTTGGAACGCATTCCCCGTTATACCATAATAATGGCATAATAACATGTGGTCTATGACATCAAAAGCCTTTACAAAATCAACAAGCAATGCTCCACAATGTTCATTTTCGTATATATGCCAGTGATCTATTAAGTTTGTTTGAGCAGTATGACATGACAATTTTTCCTGAAACCCGATTGACTATTACTCATTAAATTACATGTCTCAAGATAATCGTAAATGTGTTTATTTATGTGCTTTTCTAAAAGGTTGGTAATACTGGCAAATAGATATTGATCTGTGATTGGATCAGGATTGTCACCAGATTTGTAGATGGGAATGTCTTTCGCCTTACTGAACTGTGTTGGAAAGTGACTTTTTCAACGCAGAAGTCGTAGATGCATGTGTTTTAGAGCTGAAAGTTTTAGAATTTTACAAACAGTTTTATCCAATCCAAGACTTACCGTCTCCTTCAAATGAGGTAGGCAACAGTAAACATCAGTTACAGACGTAAATGGTACCGACCGTTGGGAATTAATATTCTTGGAATTGCCGGACATTATTAAATTTCAAGGAATTCTAATTTATTGTGGTTCTGTTTTATGGTACATTCTGCCAACTTGTGTGAAATATTTATTGAGTTCGTTTGGTGAGAGAGAGAGAGAGAGAGAGAGAGAGAGAGAGAGAGAGAGAGAGAGAGAGAAGAGAGGTGGGGAAAGGGAAAGAGAGAGGGGGAGAATGGGGGAGGGCGAGTGAGTCGCTTCATTTTTCTACTTCAAAAGATTGAAAGAAGTCTAAGCCCCCCCCCCCCTCCCCCTCCCCTCCCCTACCACCACCACCACCACCCCCGCCCCCATCCATATTTCTGTTTCCATTCCCTCCCCCACTCACCTCTCTCTCTCTCTCTCTCTCTCTCTCTCTCTCTCTCTCTCTCTCTCGTGCGAGCGTTCTGCAATATATATATATATATATATATACTAGAAAGAAAAAAAGTGAAGAAGGCGGGACGGGTGGAGGGGGGGGGGGTGTGTGGAGGAGGAGGGAAGGATGGGGGATGAAAGGATGAGGGGGCGAGGGAAGCATGGGAAAGAAAACGAAGACTAAGGACAAACAAGAGACAAACTGAAATCCCCTCAATGGTTTACACCTACGCAATACAGAAGGTCAACCCGGCTCCAACGGGGCAACATGACTTCATCGAAGTGGGGATCGCGACCGCAGAACAATTCTTCGCGGAGTCTTTCCGGGGTAAGGCGATTTGATCACCGACATATGAATTTCTCATTGTTTTTAGTTCCCACTGACAGAGCCTCAGTCATAGATCGGATAATCTGGATGATCTGGGCGCCATCTGGTATTATGGCGTTTAGGTTCTGTTGAGGGCCGTGAGTCGGTATAAAGGTCTTGGCTTCTTTCCAGTCGTCCTGCCAAGACTACCGGGAAAGTGCAACTTGTCCCTGAAAGCTTTTGCTGTGAGGACGTATAACTCCACCATTCCAATCGCCCATCGGTTTTGGGATCTTTGATCAGGTCTCGTTTCGTCACCCGGAGAAGAGCGTCTCTCTGTATGTATGTATGTTTGTATGTGTGAATACAGTGCGAGCGTGCGTGCGTACGTGTGTGTGTGTGTGTGTGTGTGTGTGTGCGTGCGTGCGTGCGTGCGTGCGTGCGTGCGTGCGTGCGTGCGTGCGTGCGTGTGTGTGTGTGTGTGTGTGTGTGTGTGTGTGTGTGTGTGTGTGTGTTCGTGTGTGCGTGTGTGTGTGTGTGTTCGTGTGTGTGTGTGTGTGTGTGTGTGTGTGTGTGTGTGTGTGTGTGTGTGTGTGCGTACCTGCCTGCCTGCCTGCCTGCGTGCACGCGCGCGCGCGCGCGCGCGCGCGCGCGCGTGTGTGTGTGTGTGTGTGTGTGTGTGTGTGTGTGTGTGTGTGACATAAACAAAACAACCCTAACCACAGACTTTCATTTCTGATAAAATTTTCCCAGTTAAAAATAGAAAAAGAAAAACAAAAGACACAAAATCACTGTAAAGACAAAACCATAGAAACGATTTTCTGTGTAATATTTCCCATCGTCATGAAACATGACAACGTCTCCATTATTATGCGTGGCACTGGAAGTATTCATAAATATATTTCATATGTCTGCAAATTTGTATTGAGAGTGATGGAATGGTTTGCTCTGCTTTGTGGATTTTAGTATTCTTGTTTTCTTCCTCAGTAGGTATGTCGTTTTGATTATTCATTTCCTTACTTTTTGTATGAACTGCGAGCTTTTGAATGCGTGCGTAGACAAATTTCCATTAGTAGTAGTAATATAGGTAGAAGTAGTACTAGTAAGGTAATGTTGCTTATAGCCCAGCCGACCGCAAAGGGCCATATTAGGGCTGAAGTAGTACTAGTAATAGTTGCTGTAGTAGTAATAGTAGTGGTAAGAAATATGCAAACTGTATTCAGTTTCAAAATAAAGAGTATTTGTAGTTACGTTATGCTGCTGCAAACTTGTTAGACAATGAAAATTCCTTGTCCAAAAGGATTTTAAGCGTGAAAAAATTCTTAATTTTGAGTATGTATGCACGCTCTCTCTCTCTCTCTCTCTCTCTCTCTCTCTCTCTCTCTCTCTCTCTCTCTCTCTCTCTCTCTCTCTCTCTCTCAGACACACATACACGTTGCGTGCTCTCTCTCTCTCTCTCTCTCTCTCTCTCCCTCTCTCTCTCTCTCTCTCTCTCTCTCTCTCTCTCCCCCCAACAGTTTTTGATATGGGAAACCGAAACGAACACTGTCTGTTGTCCACTTTGATCAGACTACACGGTGGACCCCATCACCATGAAGTTGACCACACTGCTGATTGTCTGCTGCACGGTGACCATGTGTAAGTAGTTTTGTTCCTTCCACTCTTGCTCCACAAAAATTAGTAATTATTTTCCTTTCACTCTTCCTTAACGACCGAAAGTAATTATTTTCCTTTCGCTCTTCCTTAACGACCATAAGTAATTATCAATTATGTTCCCCTTCACTCTTCCTTATGATAACAAAATAACGTAGCATTTATAGAGCGCGTTGCCTAATGTTCTGGGCGCTGACAGTCTCTCTCTTCTCGTGTACACAAAAGGCTGGGTAGTGCCGACTGAAGAGCTGCCTGCCAGCGCTTCATTCGGGTGCATGCTATGTGTAACGTGTCATCCACACCAACGGCCAAACTGGCCTTCCTCTTTCGAAAGTTGGTGATGGGACTGTTCACGTGTGTGCAAGATGTTATGCGTGCGTTCACACACGGAACCTCGGTTTATAGTCTCATTCGAAGGACTGTATGGGAAGTGGAGCCAGAACCAATGTTAATTCCGAGGGAGAAATCCCCCTGTACCGAAACGGCCCGGCGGAGATGCGAATCCCCAACATCAGGATCACGAATCCGGCGCTTTACCAGCTGAGCTATTCCCGCCCCCCTTCACAGCCATAAGTAATTAGTTTTGTTCTACTTTTCCTTCACAAATGTCAGAACAGAGGGAAAGGTGGGGAGGAGGGAGGTCCACTGCCCTTAAAACATTGGGGGGGGGGAGGGGGGGGTAAAACTATCTTCTGCCCTCTGCCAGCCCCCATTCCCTCCCATACATGAAGCAAAAAATCAAAAACAAAATAAGCGAACAAAACATTGATGGTGTGTTATAATGCTGCATCTTCCTGCTTCCCCGCCCCCTACGCTTAACAGGAATTTGGAAAGTGAGTCCTCCTTTCCTCCCTCCCCCTCCCTACCCTACACCCCGCCCGCCACCACCATCACCACCACCGCCACCCCGCAGTGCAGTTATTGTCAGCTCAGGGTACCCCTCCCCCCCCCCCATCCCCCACCTCCTTCCGCCCCGCTCCGATGTAAACTATCTTCCAGCACTATTGATAACATCGCCCCTGTGTGGACTGCTTATAGTGGGGATTGCGGCTTTACGGTACGAGACTGTGTGGTGACTGTGAATAGATGAAGGAAAAGGGCGAGCGGCGGGATTGGTGGGTGAGGGCGGGGAGGGGTGGCGGGGGGGGGGGGGTGGGGGGGGTGGGGGGTGGGGGAGGAGATGAACTACTTGGCAGTAGTACTAAGAAGGCACGAAAAAAACAAAGACAAACAAACATGAAAACGAGAAAACACCACGTTTGACTCCTAACCTAATCCCTTACTCGCGTGACAGCCCAGATCATTCTGATGGCCCCTTTTTGCGGTCAGCTGCTGGGCTATATTATAAGCAACATGACCTTCACCAAGACCTACTCTCCTCATACAGCGGTTACGGGGGGCGTCAACCATGTCTGCAGCGGTAACGGACGGATGGTGCGTCAGTTCAACGGGAGGAAGGAGGACACCAAGATGGCCTGCAAGTACCCGGCAGTGCGACAGAGCTGCGGCGCCTACGTCATCAGGCTGACGCCGGGCAACCGCTACGTGTTCCCCAAGTACAGGCTGGACTCGCTGTGGCTGGCTGTCAGACAGGTGTCCGGGGGACCCGACCACTGGGAGGGGCGCTCCGACAACAAACAGGCTGTGAAGGTAGAGTGGGGGGTGGGGGGGGGGGGGGTGGGGGGTGGGAGGTTGGAGCTTGGGGAGATTTGGGGCTCTTTCTCTCTGCCCTTGTCTGTCTGTCTCTGCCTATTTCTCTCTCTGTCTCTGTTCTGTCTCTGTCTCTCTCTGTCTCTCTCTGTCTCTCTCTCTGTCTGTCTGTCTCTCTCTCTCTCTCTCTCTCTCTCTCTCTCTCTCTCTCTCTCTCTCTCTCTCTCTCTCTGCGTCAAACAGGTATCCTGAGGGACCGGGCACTGGGAGGGGCGCTCCGACAACAAGCAGGCTGTGGAAGATAGGCTGGGCGATAGGGTGGGGGCGGGGTGATCATTACGGGGTTGGTTATGTCTGTCTGTCTGTCTGTCTCTCTCTCTGTTTGCTTTTGATAAATTTCAGTTATGATGTTCACACACTTCTTCACAAATGGCCATGGCCTATCAAGAATTAAATCATCCGACTCCGACTCTCTCTCTCTCTCTCTCTCTCTCTCTCTCTCCCTTCCCCTCTCCCCCCCCTCCCCTCCCCCTTCGCTCTCTCTGTGCCCATATTCTGCACGAACTCACCATTGTTTCTGCAATACTTCAAAGAATGGAACGTCGCCCTTTTGATGAAACTTTGACTGACTGACTGACTGACTGACTGGTTGACTGGTTGACTGCCTGCTTCCTGCCTGCCTGCCTCACTTACTGAATAAATAAATGAATGAACGAACGAACGAACGAACGAACGAACAAACGACCGAACGAGTGATCACACCGTTTCTCACGCAGTACTTCAACGGATGGAGCACCGCCCCTTTCACCAAGAAAAGTGGCAGCCTGAAGACAGAGGATCTCCTGGTCTTCGGCAAGGACAGCGGCAGCACCTGGGCCCAGGCCAGGAACGGAGACTTCCGGGTCACCTTCGTGCCCTGGGATCCGAACCACAAGACGTTCACCCACGCCCACTGGCCTTCGTATGCTTCGCCAAGGACTTCGTCGCTTCGGGCTATCCCAGGCAGATCTGTGGTAGGATTTCGGTGATGCTTTGTAGTTCAGAATTTAAAAGAAGTAGTTTTTAAGCCGGGAAGTAAGGGAGAGGGGATGGGGGTGGGGGCTAGGGAAGGGGGTGGAGTGACGGTGGTGCTGCTGCAGATGTTCGGAATTATCCGTTTTGTTATGTTGTTGTCGTTGCTGTATTGATGATGTATGCGTATATTTGAGGACGTTGAGGATTAATCATTTCTTTTGCATCTTAATGGGAAGATCGGGGGGGGGGGGGGGGGGGGGGGGGGGGGCGGGGGGGGGGGGGGGGGGGGGGCGGGGGGCGGGGGTGGAGAGGGAGGGGAAGTCAGAGGTCTAGAGTTGTTTCTTTCATTTTTCTGTTTAATTTTCACCAGACGTATATAAGGGAAGTCTAAGAGTGTGATTATATACGTGCGTATACGTATACGTGCACACACACACACACACACACACACACACACACACACACACACACACACACACACACACACATTCTCCACTCCTCCATTTCTTACACGTCCTCTGCCTCACCCTTCCCGTTGTTCAAACATCCCTGCTCTATTTCATCTTCCCCACTCTCTTGCCCACCATCTCATCTAATCAGACTTAACTCCCTTTTGGATTGTGAACGTTAATTTGAAATATAAAGTCTTTCCTCTGCAGATTTAAAGGCGTAGATTTTATACCGTATATTCTATGAACAGGTACAGATGATTAGATGTGAAAAAGTATAAGCATGAGAATAGACTTTCCCTGTACTAATTCGTGAAGAATTGAAGCTTACACACCTGTGATTTTCTGCTGCAGATTTAAAGGCTGAAGTGTGTATTTTTTCCTGTATTAATTCGTGAACATCTGGAGATTTTTTTTTTTTAATGTGACTCTTCTTTTGCAGATTTTTGTTCACATCTGTTAATATCTTTGTTGTATTAATTTGTGAGCCATTGGAGATGACTGACTCTGAAACAGACCCCTCAGTTTACGTTTTCCACTTATAAACACAGGTTCATGTTTTCCCTGTCTCATTCTGTGAACAATTGCCCAGAGGATGACTGAACGTGTAAGTTGTCATATGTGGATGCATACACGTAACTTTGTGTTTCTTCCTGTGTTATTCTGTTGCACAGTCGCCCCGAAAAGCTTGAACACGAAACTATTTATATGTTGATTTATACACTTTGATTTACATTTTCACCGTGTTTTTCTGTGGACAGCTGTTCATTTGTGCATAAACAACTGCCGGGAGAATCTTGAACGTGAACGCTTTCTTATGCCGATTTATACATTTTAAGTTTACATGTTCCCTGTGTTACTGTGTGGGCCGTTGCCCAAAGAGGTTTGACAGGAATAGTTTATTGCGTAGAATTATACACATACTTGGCCATTTTCCCTGTATCGTTCTGTGAACAGTTGCCAAGAAATGAATGACAATGAAAGTGTACGTAGAGATCACACATGTTAGTCTACATTTTCCACGTGCTATGTTGGGAACAATCGCCTTAATCTCACAGAGCGTGAAAGTTTTAGTATGTAGATTTATAACATGAATTTATACTTCCGCTGTGTGTGTGTGTGTGTGTGTGTGTGTGTGTGTGTGTAGATCGTTGCTAAGAGAAGCTGGAAAATGAAACTTTCCTTACGCAGATGTATGAAATATGTTTATCTTTTCGATGCCTCACTCAGTGAACAATTACCCATAGACTATTTAAGGTGGATATATTCTCGTGTCAGTTTAAACACATTAGTCTATATTTTCCATGTGTTCTTTTATGTACAGGTGGAGACGACAAACGTGAAACAGTGGCTCGAATGAATGAGCTAGAACTGCAGGGGCGTGAGCAGGTCGTGTATTATAATGTCTTCACCAACATTGGTCTCACACAAATGTACGTTCATGACGGTTTCTGTTTAATTTCCAAACCTGTTTTTTTTTTTTCATTCTTGAGTTCTCTCTCTGTCTTGGAGCCAAGAATGGGTCATGGGCAACTATAACGCAACCAAATCATGACAGAAACTGAAACTCTCTCTCTTTTTTTTCGCTTTCATTTTCTTCTTGTTTTTATCCTCTTTGTTTCCTTCTTTCTCATTTCTTTACTAATTTTTTTTTTTTCATGTCGTTTATTTTTTTTTACTCTTCAGTTTTCAACGCCACTTTTTCTCTCCTTGTTTGATTAATTTCTTCCCTTCCTTCCTTCCGTCGTTCTCTTTGTCTTTCGTCGTGTCTTGCTTTCTTTCCTGAAAACTGGCTACAGTGGCTCAAACATGACCGTTAAAACTTAGAAGGAGAAATGAAATATGTTAATACCATGTTAATTTTTGACGATGAAATGAGCTTTCACTTTTTGCTGAGTGATGCACGCATACATCATCATCTTCACTTATACTGTTTCCACACCAACTATATGCATTGAAGTCCCCGAGCAACAGAAACGGTAAACTTCTACAAGATTCAATCAAATCTATATACCTTGTTCTGGTATCCTAATATCTGGTATCCTAATACCATTAGTTAAGTCTGTATCTTAGTACTAGGAAGAATATCCCGTTGGTACATGCACAGCAAGCAGAAATACGTGTTAAACTGCACCAAAAAGGCCCTTAGACAGTTTTGATGCAAAGTTGTCATATTCCACATCGATCTTTTCGATATATTTTGTGGTCTTTTTCTGCCAGGAGAGTCTACGCTCCTGAAAATCTGGCTATTGTGCCAGATATAAATTGTTTGTCTCCGTGGTGGCCGTTGTCATGGCTTGTTCAAGGGTTTTAGTCTTCAGCTCGTGCATTTCCCTGGTCAGGGGACGTATTGCCCTGTCTGAGAGGACAGAATGCTGTGGAGACATTGCTTCATGTCGGCAGACTGAAACTTTACGGAGCATTCTTTTTTTTCAGTCTTGTGTTTGAGTTTCTGGTAATTTTTGTACATTCACACCAATAGTATTACAAAAGAATCCATGTCCATTTTTCACAGTTTTAAAGTTCGTTGAATATGATTAGTTTAAACAAAATGTGTAGAACTTTAAGAGAACTCCTAATCCGTGTCTTGCCTTGGTCGTGATCTCCAGCTCATCCCTGTGTGTGTGTGTGTGTGTGTGTGTGTGTGTGTGTGTGAGAGAGAGAGAGAGAGAGAGAGAGAGAGAGAGAGAGAAAGTGTGTGTGTGTGTGTGTGTGTGTGAGAGAGAGAGAGAGAGAGAGAGAGAGAGAGAGAGAGAGAGAGAGAGTGCATGTGTGTGTGTGTGTGTGTGTGTGTGTGTGTGTGTGTGTGTTCATGTATCTATGTTCGCATGTATAAAAGGTTTTAGAGGATGATGAGTACAAGGAGCACAACTTCTCTGATCGCGACGATGCGCGAGACATCTGTGCGATTTTTCGGTTGGGTATCTGCAAGTCTTGCGTATTTACTTTCTTCACTTGCTTGCTTGCATGCCTAATTGTTTGCTTGCTAATTAGCGAACCCTCCCTTCTCCTCACCATTCTGCCCCTTGGTTACTAATAAGCAACTCCGTTCTCCTCACCATTCTGCCCCTTTGTCACGGAAAATGACAGGAACCCGAAATGTGCCGAGGCCACCCGACTGATGACGACCGAGTGCACAGAGGAACAGAGGCGTGAGGCGATGCGCACGTGCAGCCAGATCCTGTCCAGCTACCAACACGCCAAGTGTGTCAGCAAGCGCACCTGCGATCCCACTGACGTCTTTGTGGTGAGCGAGTCAGTCAGAGAGAATACCGATCATTCCATCTACCAAACAGAGGACGTTGCTATTTATAGCGCAAGAAAATGGCGGTGCATAATTTGAACAGAAGAACTTTCCGACCGTCAGCCCTTTAAAAAAAAAAAAAAAAAAAAAAAAAAAAGCATTCTTCCTGTTTGAATCGAACATTATAGGGTTAAAAACGGAAGAAACTGAGTCAGTAATTAGGATGTTTTAACGTCGTCGGTATGTCAAAAAGAATGCCGATCATTTCATCTACCAATGAAGGGACGTTGCTATTTATAGCGCAGAAAAATGGTGGCGCATAATTTGAACAGAAGTCCTTTCGGGCTTATAACTCATGGGAAAAAAAAAAGTTATCCTGTTTGAAGCGAACATTAAATGGATTAAGAACGGTAATAAAACTGAATCGGTGGTCAGGCTTTTAAAGTCGTCTGTTTGTTTTTTTCATCTGTGCCTCATTTGTTTGTATCTTAGGTATCCGGCTATGTGACTCATCTAGTTCTGTAAACTTCCATGCCATTGGTAACTGATAACACTGCTATTCACGTGTAGAGTAGAGGCAAACGCTAAGAGCGTGGGGAAGGGTGGAGCAGGGAGACTAAGGAGGAGAGTGCGTGAATTTAAACTACTACGCAGCTTCAACAAAACGCACTGAGTGTGCCAGCCAACCAGTCAATAATCCCTGGCCTTGCACGCGCTAGTTCAGACGCTTTCAAGTTTCTTTCTTTTTTTTTTCTTTAAATTTCATTTGTTGTTGCTTTTGTTATGTCAGTTGGGCTGGGGGGAGTGGAGGCCTGGGGCTAGGGTGGAGCTGTTTTGAAGCCGTGGAACAATCGCTCATTCATCATTCCCCCCCCCCCCCCCCCCCCCCCCCACACACACACACACACCGTGTTCTCACCCTCTCCCGAGCTGTGATTGCCAATTGAAACATAACAATTGTGTCATCCAACTCCTCAGTGAGAGGGCGAATGAGAACTGAACATGCGACAGAGCGGTTATTGCTCTGAAAACAACAACAACAACAATAACAACAACAGAAAAGCTTACAATACAGAATACACAAAACAAGACAGTCATTCTCATGGTTGATGTTGTTGTTGTTGTTGTCGTACCCTGGCTAAAAGACTCCAGGGATCATCCAAACAGCCGAAGTACTTAAACACTATGGTATAAAATGCATCAGCTGGGGATGAGAACATTACGTGTGTGACCGTTTTTGATTACCCCGCCACCACATGGGCAGCCATACTCCGACTTCGGGGGATTTTGGAGACTGATAATGTTATGCTAGGAGCTTGTCACGACTGAAGACAATCCCCACATAACTATGCAGAGCATAACAACATTTTGATGTAGCCTTGGTGTTCTAGCCTATGTCAATTGGTCTGACACGGCCTTAGGCCAAGGCGGTAATGGTTGATGAAAAGGTGCCCCTGGAACAGGGGCGAACATCCCCAACCAGACGGGGTCCCTAAGTGGTGGACAGGAGGATGCCCCCAGATGATGAGGCTTAGCTGCGATGTAAGTCAGGCTTGCCTGGTCAAACAAGCAGTCCCGGACCAAATGGCGATGTTAATAGCAGGATGGGGCAGGAGAACATGTGGCACTGTTATCTTCACTGAAATACCAGCATGTACTATGACAGAAGCATCATACGATCGAGAGCTGCGCTGTAGGCTCTTAGCCCTGGGGAAGGACATCCCAGCGAACAAACCGTCCCTCTGTGCTCATAGGGTAGGACTTTCAAGTCTTAAGTTAAGGGAGTCACCTTCGTACATAAAACTTGATCCGACCTGTTGAAGACGGAGTGGTGTCAGCTATGGCGCAGAATTCGGGGATAAATTAGGACTCACACGTGTCAACGATGATTATTAAATCGACAGAAGAAGAAAGAAGAGTGGCAAATATTATGATATAATGCGCACCGTCTACTAGTACTTAATTGGTGAATAAGATACTGCTGTATTTTCCCTGTCTAAGTGTCAAAGTCGCGTGTTCTGCATCGTATTTATATCTACAGATTAACAAAGCTTATTTTGCATTTTGCTGTATGATGTGCTTGATAAAATCTGTTTTCTATACATCAGTCTTTGGCATCCTCCGGTTAGTCCCACATCGCCCATTCCGCCTCTTCCAGACACAGCTGCACCCAGATACGTCCTGTTGCCGCCTCAGCATCGGCAGTACTCAGGTGGGATCAGTATCAAGTCGTCATGAGGCAACCCATCAGAGGAGACTCTGCACAGCTGCTGGGTCCATCGATGATGCCTTGTCTGATCCAACAGAAATAGTGCACAACTCACTAACCCCATCGCCCCCGCCACCCCCATCCTCTACCCCTCTTCTGCCGACAGTCAATGCCAAATCGCAGAATGAACACATCCTCCTCTGGGCTTCGCCACCGCGGCGGGTTCCGTTTAGCTAGCCGATACTAACGCCTTTAACACAAAGTCGCCACAGACAAAGACGTGGAGCAGGAAAATAACCTGAGGTTACCACAAGATCAAGGCATATAGAGCCACTGTATTTGAAACCTTTTTTTTCAAGAATGGTCAGTAAGGATCATGGGGATGCTAATCCAGCGTTCTATTCAAGTCTGAGATTGAACGACAGATCTGCATTCTAATCTTCCCTTCATGATGTATCCTAGCGTCAACCAGGCCTGAGAGATACAGACACCTGCCGAGTTGGTCAGGAAATCTGAGGAACACTGTCAAAGATATATCATTAAGAGAATCAAACTCAGTTCTGTGTTCACGGCTTCCCGTCTGAGTCTGTGGCACACTTAATTCTATGCAGGTGTGCGTGAATACCTGTGTACGCGCGTGAACTCGTGCTATGTGTATTCAGCAGAAGGAACGGGAGGGGGGAGGAAAGGATGGAGGTAAAAAAAACCCGAGAGACGGAAGAAAGAGAGACAGAAAGAGAGACAAGATGAACTTACATGTGGTGAGGTGGAATGAAATAGTTGACAGCACTGGAGTCTATTCATCACTTTAGTTCCACGGATCAAAGGGAGTAAATGAAAAAATGGACAGAGAAAATAATGGAAGTGGCAGAGAGACCAAGAGATGATAGAATGGCTACGTGTGTGCGGAGTACAAATCACTTGGAAACAGGCAATAAAAGAATTGATTGATTAATCAGTAATCAATCAATAATTAAAATAATTAATAATTTATTCACTTATTTATTCATCCATTCATTCACTCATTCACTCCTTTAACATGCATTCATTCATTCATTCACTCATTCAGCAGTCAATTAACTGATAACTTGCTTCCTTGCTTGCTTGATTAGTTAATCGATTAATTAATTAATTGATCGGATTGATTGACTGATTGATTAATCGATTGATTATGTTCCAGGACTGCATCCAGTGGGTGTGCAGTGACTTCCGGAACACAGCAGCCTGCCAGAGGGTGGGGCAGGGCATCGACATGTGCCGACAATTCAAGGGCGGCAATCTGACAGCCAGAGTGGAAGCCGCCAACTGCTACAAGGACTTCCTTTCCCCTTGGGCCCTGAACGTGTACTGGGCAGCATTAATATTGCTCTGCATCTTCTTCAGTCATCACAGATGATAGAACTCCTGAATGGATAATCCTCCTAATCTTCTTCTTTGTCTTCTTCAGTTATCAAAAGATAACAATACTTCTGAATACATGACTCTGGTGCCTTTTTTTTTCCCCCTCATCTTATTTATTGAAGGCAATATACTCACCAATAGATGCTCATTGTATCTTGTTGTTAACTTTCATATTATCGAAGGTAATACGTTCTTGATAGATGCCTGTTTCATTCATTTTTTTTTCTCTTTTTTAGTAATTATAGATGATTAAACCCCCCTTTTCAGATACAGATCCCTTTCAGTACGTGTGCCTGCGTGCGTGCGTGCGTGCGTTCTTGCTTGCTTGCTTGCGCGCGTGTGTTTGTGTGTGTGTGTGTGTGTGTATGTGTGTTTGTGTGTGTGTGTTAGTTTGTCGGTGTTTTTGTTTTTGTTTTGTTTGTGTGTGTGTGTGTGTGTGTGTGGTTTTTTTTTTTTTTTTTTAGTGGTATCAACTTTGGCAGTACAATGTATAACCTTTAAGATTGCTATTAAAATGTGACAAAGGTTCGAACGGGTGTGATGTCGGGTTCGTTCATTGTTGGATGGTTCATTTTCTGTAAAACTCCTTCCAAGGATGTGCATGTGCTTGCAATTACAGACACAATGCATGCAACATAGATGAGTGCAACCATACGCTCATACAAGCTCGCACGCGTGTGTACACACACGCACCGAGTGACCAAGCCAAAAGGCGGAAGCTTTGTGAAATAAAGTCCTGGGTGGAGGAACAAGTAGAACATATATACACACACACACAGAGAAACTCATAACTTTTAATGAGGGTGAACAGATAGGAGGGGGGGGGGGGGGGGGGGGGGGGGGGGGGGGGGAAGAGCAACTATGCCCAGTCAAACATAACAAATAAAATAAAAAGGGACAAGAGAGAGAGAGAGGGCGAGATATAGAGAAGAGAGGGGGGGTGGGGAGGGTGGGGGGTGGGGTTGGGGGGGAATATCTGCAATTGATGCCAAGGAGCACAGACACAATCAGCCGTGCCTCCCTGACGAGTCCAATCCAGCGGACGAAAGGCCTCGGAGCAGGCAAAATGAATGGCTTTGTCTTCAAGATGTACTGCAATGGCCCCTATATGCTGGTAGTGAAAGATTTAATATTTACAATGTTACTTCCCTAATTCTTCGTTCTTTTCCTTTCTTCTCTCGTTCCCTTCCCCCCTGCCCCCTCTCATTCCCCAACCCCCTCCCCTTTTTAATTTTTTTTTTTGTTGTCAAACGGAGGAATTGTTAGCCTGCACTTGTTTTCATCCACTACTGAGGTGTTGAACATAATCCATGCTATGTATGTATGTGTGCATGCACATATATATATATATATATAGTGTGCTGTGTGTGTGTGTATATAATGCTGAACAATTAAGTGTAAATATATACGTATATTGAATTATAAACAACGCTTGCTCTTATGTCTCAGATTGAAGAAATAGGGGGTGATAAGCATACATATCTGCAGTGGTAGATGATTCTGCCTAATTAACGGCATGTGCTTGAGTGGGGAATGTTAATGTTTCTCAAAATTAACCTTCAGCTAGTTTATAGCCTCCAAGTGGGATACAGTCTCCAACAGGGAGGAAACTCACTAACATACATCTCCTGGTCAGATACTGGTATTTCGAAACCTGATTGTTTCTCCTCAATGACCGCGGAAAGGAGTAATTTGACTCCTATGCCTTTTCTGTTTTAAGAAGAATGCTATCCCAGAAAAAGGCTGGTGTGCAATACCGTAGTTTGTTTGTTGAGTTTTCAAAAAACCAACCAAAGGTGCCACCTAAGAAAATCATGAAAGAGTAAAACAAGCTACATTTTCTTATGAAAAGTAAAAATATAAGAAGATATCATCTTAAGACACAAGTGCTGAGGGCCAGTTCTTGAATGAATCCACAAGGGACTAAATTACAATAAACTAATAAATTCCAAGGATAAGTACCGAGCACCATTCCAGCAACTTACAGAGAGCAGCTTGGTGTTGCAACGACTGCAAGAAATATATATATATATATATATATATATATATATATATATAGAGATATATATAGAGAGAGAGAGAGAGAGAGAGAGAGAGAGAGAGACTGGACTGGAAGAGAAAAAAATGAGTGCATTTCCCCTGGGTTCGTCAATGTCACGGCCAGTTCTGACCTATTTCGACTAACCATCCAGATCCAGATCCAGTACTGGGCCCTTGAGGGCACCGAGTCCTAACGGGGACGATACCCCCCTCATTTACGGGGTTGCTTGTACGGTCAATGGCTAGACATGGATCAGTGTGGAGATCCCCAGATGTGAACCTCATAGAATGCCTGGTGATATCGTTTACGAGTGAACTGAAAAAGAGTGTTCAATTAAGGGACGCAGTCTTCATTGGTGCAGGGATGGCGATGGCACAGTTGTCATCTCGGCACACACACACACACACACACACACACACACACACACACACACACACACACGCGCGCGCGCGCGCGCGCGCGCGCGCGTGCGCGCAAGCGCGTACGCACACACACACACGCACGCGCACACACACACACACACACACACATACACGCGCGCGCGCGCGCGCGCACACACACAAACACACACGTCAACAAGAAAGAAGATAGCTTTAAAAGAAATTGTACAAAGATTGGCAATAGGATTTCCGTAATATGGTACCGCCACTACTTATCTTTTTTTTGTTAAGTCTCTTTTGCCGTTTACATTCAAGGCGTAAATCCAGTCTTCACCGTGGGTCTTGTTGTCGACTTTCTTCAGAGAAAACGGACTTTCTCTCTGCTATCTTACTCGCTGCATCTGACACAGCTCAAACCCATTACTTTCAATTAAGCAACATTAAAGACACCAGACGCGTTGTAGCAACCAAAAATTGTACAGGAATTACTGGTGTAGATTTTATCAAAGCCTTTGATGCAGGCGGTGGAAGTTTAGGCGTAAACAGGGCACCGTCCCGGCACAGCTTTCCTTTTCTGACCGGCGGTTGAGGGGAAGAACTTTATCTCAGTAGAACGACAGACACTGCTGAGTGTTGAAGGAATCGCTTCGGGTGTGTGTTGTTTGTGGATGAACGAAGGTAACATCTGTCCCAGTAGCGTTGCTGAAAGGGACTGATATTATTGTTGCATTTTCTTTTTTCTTTTTTTTTTTTATTCTTCTCTCGCTCTTCCTCCTTGTTCCTCTCTTCATTTTTCCTTTAATTTTTAAGATTGCTTTTGCTGATGTTCTTGTTGTTATCGCTGCCACTGTTATTCCATTACTGCATGGGTCGTTTTGCTACATGATTTATGGCCCTTCTGTCACTACATCCATTTTCTTTATGTTTTTCTTCTGCTTTGGGGAAATGTCAAAAAACGATATAGTCTGGGCAAAAGCTGGAAGTAGTCTTATTTGCGTAGGTGCTGTTTTGTCTCCAGAATTCATTCTTATAGTCTAAGTGTTAACAAAACTCAGGTTAGGATACTATGAATTGAAATAAAGTATTTTTTTTGGAGACAGGAAGTGGTATGTTCTCTCTCTCTCTCTCTCCTCTCTCTCTCTCTCTCTCTCTCTCTCTGTGTGTGTGTGTGTGTGTGTGTGTGTGTGTGTGTGTGTGTGTGTGTGTGTGTGTGTGTGTGTGTGTGTGTGTGTGTGTGCGAGTGAGAATTGGAAGGGGGAGGGGAAAAAAAGGGATGCTTTTATATACTAGAATGTATGACCAACAGATAGGCAGAACTCTCTCTCTCTGTGTCTCTCTCTCTTGTTCGTTTATTTCTTTGTTTACAAAAGTTGCATAGCAACAAAGACTGTCCATACTGAGAACTGTATGAACTGTTTCACCTTTCAGTGTTCAGACTATTATGACTCTCTCTCTCTCTCTCTGTGTGTGTGTGTGTGTGTGTGTGTGTGTGTGTGTGTGTGTGTGTGTGCCTCTATCTGTCTGTCTATCTCTCTCTCACATTTTGTTCTTTCTTTATTTTTCTTTTATTTTCTTTTTTTTGATTTATTTTATTTTTTATTCCAGAGAATGGACGTCACAATGCTTCTATACGTCATGATCAGCTGTAAGTAACTGTTATTCTCGTGATGATGATGTTTTCATTTGAAATGTGTGAAAAGTAGGCATGTCCTAGTCTGAGAGATATTGTGACAGATGAATGGATCTGTACGCAGGCCAAATGTGTGTGCATCTGTCCAAACGTGCGTGTGGGTAAGCGTACTTCATTCTATTTAAATTGGCCCACAATCTGCTTGAGTGATTCTGCTTTATGTATTCTTTTCGTCGACTTCAGCTTCCTGTATAACAATGTAAGGATTCCTATTCTCAGAATTTTAACTGATGAGTAAATAGATGCTCCAATTCTGTTCACAGATAATGCAATGGTGTGTGTGTGTGTGTGTGTGTGTGTGTGTGTGTGTGTGTGTGTGTTGGTGTGTGTGTGTGTGTGCGTCCGTGAATGCGCGCACGCGTTTGCACTTGCCTGCACGTGCTTTTATGCAAATGTGCGCGCATGCCGGGAGGCAGGTGTATGTGCTCATGTGAAACGACAAAGCAGTGAGCAGACCTTATGCAATCAATCATGATTAATCAATGAGAGAGAGAGACAGAGAGACAGAGAGAGAGAGAGAGAGAGAGATTGTTTGGTGTAAATTTCTGGGAAAAGCTATCTTGGAAATATGTGTTTTATTATACATTTAAAAGAAATTAAAAAAAATATATAATAACACCTTACCGCGTAGACCTGCTGTTGTAAAATGGAAACATTCCAGTTTCTCAATACGCTTCATACAACATGTTCTTTTTTCAATTTTCAATCGCAAGGTATGCTATTGTTGTTGTAATTGTATTAAATTGTCCCCATGAGTACTTACAGAATGGGGGGTGGGGGTTGGAGGGGGGGAGGAGGAGTAAGAGTCTAGGTCGATGCCTCGTGTCAAGGGTGGCCTGCTACCTGAAATCTTACATAAATCTAATTATCCCCAACTTTACAACGAAAGAATCAATCTCCTGTTCCCTGACACTTCAGTGGCCGTGTGACGCTGACTATGGGGATGACAAGAGTTTCGTCCTGATCTCTCGTTGGATTGATCCAGACAGAGAAAAAGACCGACTCCGGGAACGAAAAGCTCAAAGTCTTCACTTCCAGCAGAAGTAAATCTCAAAAAGTGTTTGAGACAACTCTGTCAAACAACATGGACAAACGAACCACAAGACAAAACACGACGCGTTTCGACTCTTGGGTCTTCTTCAGGCGTGTGATAAACACCACTCAGGATAATGAAAATGAAGAACGAGCAATCCCATATCTTTGTCGACTTTGGCGGAAGATGGGCGTTGAATCAGCAGAAGACTGACACATCAATATTCACATGACTGTCGCAGCAGCCCCTCTTCACTTGTTCTCAAACACTTTCTCAGTCACATCGTCCTCATCTTTAATTTCATTCTACCATCATTCTCTCTCTCTCTCTCTCTCTCTCTCTCTCTCTCTCTCTCTCTTATCTCTCTCTCAAAACCCCAAAGCTCATTTTTTTTTTTTAAACGGTTCCCAAAGTCCAAGTTTTTTTCATTGCGTGGAACAGTAGTCAACAATCTGAAAGCATTTTAAAATGTTCTGGAATCATGCGTAGCAACAGCTAGTCATCAATCATGAAGCATTTAAAAATGTTCCAGAATCATGACGTAGTACGGCCGGTCAACAATCATGAAGCATTTTAAAATGTTCTGGAATCATGACGTAGTACGGCCGGTCAACAATCATGGAGCATTCTTAATTGTTCCAGAATCATGAGGTACGGCCAATCAACAATCATGGAGTATTCTAAAATGTTCCAGGATCATGACGTAGTACGAGCGGTCAACAATCATGGAGTATTTTAAAATGTTCCGGAATCATGACGTAGTAAGGCCGGTCACAAATCATGGAGTATTCTAAAATGTTCCAGAATCATGACGAAGAACCATGACGCAGTTCGCCAATCAAAACGCATGGAACTTTTCTAGATGAGTTGAAAACAACTGCCTATTATACAGCCCGTCAAAATGCACAGACCTCCCCAGAACCAGTTCCTGGAAGATTCTTGAATCTTCGGCACTATTCTGGGACTATAAAGAGACGTATGGAATTACTGAGCAGCCATTTGACAAACTAATGCCACGTGAAACTTAACACACGCGTAGGCCTCGATCTGAATCAGCAATTATGCAAGCCGGTGTGTTACTGTTTAATCCTAACTGCTGACATGCGTAGTGCTCCGTTCTTACAGAACAATGAGTTTGGTCTCTCCAACTATTTTTGTGGTCTTAAGCTTTGTTTGGTTCTAGAAAGAAAGTAATATGTCCCAGTCAACAGTACCATAATTTTGTTTTGTTTTGTTTTTTGGCTCTGCGATGTAGAGTTGTCTCATTTTGGGATGGAGGTAATAATTATGTCCAAACTATTTATCTAGGTTTGTCTGGCACTGAAATGTAACTCGTAGGCCTGTCTCCCCATTTTTTAGGTAGACTTTTGTGTGTTCGGCTTTGCGATAGGTCTGTGAATAAACAGATCACTGTCCTATAGACTATAGGACTTTATTTCTAACATCTTTTCAACCTGCATCGACCAATGCACAAGCGATTTCAACACCTGCAGGACTGCAGCTGAACAAAAGCCTATGCCATGAAATACATCCATAAAGTAGATGGGATTCCAACGGTCTTTCCATTGGACTCCCAGTCACACTCGGCTCAGGCTAGGATCTGTCCTGGGGGAGGGGGGGGGGGGGGGGGGGGGGGCAGGGGATGAGGGTGGGGGAAGCAGGGTGGGGGGGGGGGGGGTGGGGGGGGTGTATCCAACAGGTTCAATCTGAACTCCCGACCTGAAATCCATGATGCCTGACATGGCCCATCAGCGATGGTGACTTGAGTTACAGGCAGATCGTCAGCAGGCCTTACTGTTGATTGTTCCGTGAAGCTGTTGTTCCATAGTTTTCATGAGTAGCTTTTGATTGGTGTTCTTTTTCTTCTCCACAGATGCATTCTCCTACTCCCTCCCACTGACAAGGACGTCTTACGCTTGCTACAGCAGTGGCGGCGACTGTGGCTTCCACTTCCTGTCATGTGACCAAGGCCAAGAGATATCCCTCCGCTCCATGTACTACGGTTACAAAGACCCGTACTCCTACACCAGAAATGAGTGCAGCGCCATTTTGACCGACTGTGCCGGCTTCGTACACAAAACCACATGCTGTCGACACAATGTCAGCATGGGATGCCTTAAGCCCTACTATCCTGAACATCTAACTCATGCCGAAGAGATCTGCAACGGCAAAAAGCGATGCGTTTTTCATGCCACGTATGCGGACGGGGGATGTCGGAAGCCTCCTTTCGTCTTTAGTGACGTATCGAGTTATTCCGTCATCCGTTACATCTGTGTGAACGTCACACAACATCTTCTCCAGTGACAGTCACGACTGCAGTTGCGGATGTGACAGTTGTACAAAGGCCACACTTCAAACAACCGTCAACAATTCGGCAACCAGTGTTCCGAGTAGGAAGTAGCTAGTGTATTATGCTATTTTAGTTATGGATTCAAAATTCCCGGGACTCTGTAATTTTAAGAGGCGCCACCATATGTGCTCACCTGTGGAATTTCTCTGGTCATCGATTTCAACACTTCGTCCTGGAGGTCACGGGGAGAGCGCGCGGGATGGGAGGGGGGGGGGGGGGGGGGGGGAGCGAGGGACGGGGTAGTGATTCCATTTTGTTTCGAGGGTCCGCTGAGGTCAATATGTCCTTGGCATAATAAAAGAGAGGTGTGTGTGGGGGGGGGGGGGGGGGGGGGGGGGGGGGGGGGGTGAAGAGGAGGAGGCTAGCACAATTTCTTGTCACGCGGATAATGTTCACTTCTCCAGAAGCTGTTGAGCATGATGGTCGAGGCGAGGGGGTGGGAGTCGGGGTGGGGGGGAAGAGGTGGCAGGCAGTGGTATTTTAATGAAGGCTTGTGTCAGTTGAGATATTCATCGATTTTCTTCATTTTTGTTTTATTTTATTTCATTTTGTTTTATTTTGCAATGCACTGGTAAAGCCGCTTCAGATTTTTGCTTATTTTTGATATCATTTTGATCAGTGAAGAGAAGGGCCCCCTCATAAAACTTTATGATAAGAAGAATGGTCACCACAATAAGCTTTATCTGTGTTCTCACCTTTGTTGCACGGTTAGATTAAGATGTGAAAACAGTAACGCCAATGAAGCCCGAGCTTGTTCTGAAAAATAGTCTACTTTTGACTTGGGTTATGTCATGGAGATAATTGACTAACAACAACAACAAACAAACAAACAAACAAACAAACACAGAAACAATGTGTGAAAGAGAAAGAAATGAAGGAAAGAACGAATGACTAAATCACAGGGCTCAACTTTAATCTGTTCTCTAGACACTGTTTTTGTCCAGTTCATCACTGACATGCATCATGCTGCTGTTGTACAGATGACGAGGGAGTCCTGCCGCTGGTAGTAGGGGTGTCGGTGGGGCTGGGATGTGGACTCATCTCACTCCTGCTAATTTCCACCCTGTGTTGGCTCAGGTAAACTGTTTTACCTCATTTGTTCTTTTAGGAGCCTGTGGAGGCTTCGGGTGGGTATCGATCTATCGCTCGGGCAAGTATTTGTTGACAAGCGTCAACACAGAAATATGCCAGAAAAGGGCAGCGTGTTTCCTTTTCTTTAAATAAACTGCACCAAACAGACAGCAAACGGCTCCGCAAACGAGTCAAGCAGTAAGTCAACACTTTCACAGGCAGGAAGATAAGACCCTCTCCTCGCAGTTTTTAAGCCCCACCTTTTTTTTTTTTTTTTTTTTTTTTTTTTTTTTTTTTTACGCGTAGGCAGGCTGATACTCCTGCAGACACTCCTTGTATAGACAGGCATGAATTAATCCCATCTACCCAACAAAGGGAGTGCAGTTTTGTGTGTATGACCGTTTTTTTTTTTTTTTTAATTCTGCCATTAAGGCAGCCATACTCCAACTTCGGGAAAGGTGCATGCTATGTGTAACGTGTCTTCCATTCCAACGGCCAAACTAACCTTCTCTTCCGAAACAAGATGGGATTTTACGTGTGTGCAAGATGCGTTCACATACGGAACCTCGGTTTATAGTCTCATTCGAAGGACTGTATGGGAAATGGAGTCAGAACCAATGTTAACTCCGAAGGAAAATTCCCCAGTACCGAAACGGCCCGGAGGAGATATTCGAACCCGCAACCCCAAGATTATGAGTCCGGCGCTCTGCCACTAGGCTATTCCGGCCCGCATTAAGCCCTATCAACTTACCTTGTATAGGCATGGATCTTGTCATGGATTCCTGTCCAAGACCATTATGCTGTGCAGAGTGGAGAGTGGAGGCCCCAGAGGCATTTCGAAGTTCTGTGTGGACAACGTCAAGGACTGGACTGATTGTCTCTACCCTGTTGCACATGACTGAGGACAGAGGATCGCGGAAACTCCTGGATGCTGTCTTGGGACAGAAACGAGCAAAATAGTGCCTGAAGAAGGCTATGCAAAACAGTCCAGCAAACGTTTCGACAAATATGTCTGCAGAGGACAGTACAAACTAGACAAGCAAACACTCCGTCAGATATGTTTGAAAAATACAGTACAAAACAGACACGTAAACGTTTTGATAAACATATATCTGGAGAAGGCAGAACGAAACGGGCAAGAAGACTTCTCGACAAATATGGCCGAGGATGACAATACAACATAGACAAGCAAACGGTTTGACAGACATGTCTAAAGACGAAATTACAAAACGGACAAAGAATGCAGTACAAAATAGACAAGTAAACGTGTCAACATATATGTCTGAAGAAGACAGTACAAAACAGGGAGGCACACTTTTCCGACAAATACGACTGCTGAAGACAAGACAATATAGACAAGCAAACGTTTTGAAAGATGTACCTGAAGAAGATAGTACAATAATGACAAGCAAACATTCCACTAAGCTGTCTGAAGAATAAATAACTACTGAACAGGAAAGCAAATATTTCGAAAAACATGTCTGAAGACAACAAAACAAACGAGACGAGCGAATATTTCGACAAGAAGTGTGTGAAGAGGATCTTACAGAATAGACAAGCAAACTTTTGAACAAATTCGTTTGGAGACAGTTGACAACACATAAGCAGACGCCTTGACAAATATTTCTAGAGAAAAAAAAAAATATAAATAGACAAGCAAACCTTATGACAAGTATGTCTGAACAAGATAGTGCACAATAAAGAAGTAATTATTTCGACAAAGATGTCTGAAGAAGATAGTGCACAATAGACAAGCAATTGTTTCAACAAAGATGTCTGAAGAAGATAGTGCACAATAGACAAGCAATTGTTTCAACAAAGATGTCTGAGAAAGGTAGTGCACAATAGACAAGCAATTGTTTCAACAAATATGTCTGAAGAAGATAGTGCACAATAGACAAGCAATTGTTTCAACAAAGATGTCTGAAGAAGATAGTGCACAATAGACAAGCAATTATTTCGACAAAGACATCTGAAGAAGATAGTGCACAATAGACAAGCATTTATTTCGACAAGTGTGTCTGAATAAGATAGTGCACAATAGACAAGCAATTATTTCGACAAAGACATCTGAAGAAGATAGTGCACAATAGACAAGCAATTATTTCGACAAGTATGTCTGAATAAGATAGTGCACAATAGACAAGCAATTATTCGACAAGTATGTCTGAATGAGATAGTTCACAATAGACAAGCAATTATTTCGACAAGTATGTCTGAATGAGATAGTTCACAATAGACAAGCAATTATTTCGACAAGTATGTCTGAATAAGAGCGTGCATAAGAGACGAGTATTTATGAAGAAGACAAAGTGCAAAATAGGAAAGGGAGCATTTCGACATCGATCCCTTAAGAAGACAACACAAAATAGGCAAGCAGCCGTTTTGAAAAACATGTCAGAAGAAGATTGTATAAAATGAATAAACCAAATAAATAAACAAGCATTTCAACAAAATTATGCCCGAAGAAGACAATACAGAGTAGACAATGAAACGTTTCCACAAATTAGTCTGACGAAGACTGAAAATAGATGAACATGCGTTTTGAAAAATATTTCTGAAGAAATTTTTTTTTTAATGCAAGAAAACGCTTCGAAAAATATGTCTCAGGAAGACGGAGCAAAGTAGAGAAGTAACGTTTCAACATTTAATATGTGTGAAGAAGACAATGCAAAATAGAGAAGCAATCAGCTGGACACATATGTCAGTAGAAGACATTGCAGAGATGATAGCCAAGTATTTCAATGATAAATAGTTGGGAAGCAGGTGGAGCAAAAACAAACAAATATTTATTCTGACGAAAAAGTATGTCTGAAGAACACAGTACAGAATAGACGAGCAAACATTTAATAAGAAAACTGATTGAACAGCTAAAAACAGACACAAACGTAAAAAAAAAAAAGGATGTATGAACAAAAACGAAAAAATTAATTAAAAAAAAAAGGTTAGAGAGAGAGAGAGAGAGAGAGAGAGAGAGAGAGAGAGAGAGAGAGAGAGAGAGAGAGAGAGAGCCGCCGCTGCTTCTAACACAAACTGCTACTACAACTACGACGACCACAACCGCTGCTGATGCTGGTGGTGGTGGTAGTAGTGCTATTCCTTTTTTTTTTTTTTTTTTTTTTTTTTTTTTTTTTTGCTGTCCCAACCTCTGCACCACCTCAGAGGCAGTGCACCCACGCCGCTCATTCCGACACCCTGTCCACAGCTCCAGCCTGGTCGGCCCCGCCGCAGCCCCGGCACCGGCAATCCACAGGGAGCAGTCAATGTCAAGTCGTCAAGAGGCAAACCACCGGAGGAGACACTGCACTGCTGCCAAGTCACTTCGGTGGTGTTCAGTGGCGCCTGTTCTGATTCAACATACGCAGGACACCACCTACTAAGCCCCTACTGACGACAATAATTGCTTAGTCGCGGAGCCGGCGTGAGTGAGCTCTCCCCCCGGAGGGCGCCACCACGTCCGTCCAACGACAGCCCCCCATGGACCCGCCGATACCGGTGACCCCGACGGAACCAAAGCAAGGCCACAGACGCGGAGAGGACATCGAAACTGAGGTCACCATGAGAGCAGGGCATGAAGGGCCACAGAATTTGAGACTTTTTTTTTTTTTTTAAATGCTGATCGATGAGAATGAGGATGATTAAGATGATGCTACGGGATTTCCATTTCGGTCTGAGACTACATGACAGGGCTGTACTCTGCGCTTCCTTTCATAATATATCCCGGCGTCAACCAGGCCCGAGAGATACAGGCACCTGCAGTGTTGGTCAGGAAATTTGAGCAACACTCTCAGAAACGCATCCATTAAGTGGATGAAACTCGACTGTGTGTCCCAGTCTTCCCAACTGAGCCCGTAGCAAACTCAAACTCTGGGTAGGAGCCGGTCGGGGCAGAAAAACCCACATGACTCTGATGGGATTCGAACCCACGACCTCCCAGCCGGGAGTCCGCGACGCTAACCCACTTCGCCACGGCGGCTGGTATAGTAGTGTAGTGCTATTCCTACAACCACCACTATTACTACTTCTACTACTATTACAACTGCTGCTGCTGCTGCTATTACTTTTATTGCTGCTGCTGCTATTATCTTTACTGTTGCTGCTGCTGCTGCTGCTGCTGCTGCTATTACTTCTACTACTGCTGCTGCTATAATGGCTGTAAAGGCTAGGCCTAATGGTAATACTGGAATGAAAGAGCATCAGAACAGCGACAGACACGGTAAATGTGATGAATCATCAAAACTAATCACACAGCTGTGCTTCTTCCTCAGGATTCGAAGAAAGCCACCGGCAGCAAGGAGTCCGTCGTCTGCAACACGCACAAGCTCAGCCCCAACCTCCGCCCGGCGCTCTCCTAGCACACGCACCGTCTCCTCCTCCCTTCCATCCTCCAGCCTCTATTCCTCCACCTCCTCTTCACCGACTCCCTGTCCTCCTCTTCCCAGCATGGCAGCGGTCAGCGCGGTGGTCAGTCGGTTCGCCTGTCCAGGCGTGATCAGCACGTGGCCCATTTCTCCAACCATGGTTACGACAGTGATGGGGTGGCAGGGAGTTCTGTGGATTGGCACCAGTGTACACGCCGAAGAAGTGATGGTCCAGATGGTGACCGTGAGGAGGCGGTACCTGGGGACTGCCATCAGAACTCCAAGACGCCGTGGCCAGAACACTAACGCGCTGCAGCAGAAGGTAGCGCAGCAGGACAATGGCATGATATTGTCACCGTCGTCTCTTCATTTCGACAGTAAAGATAGCAGGCATGAAATCGGTTGGAAGACGGTGGGTCTACTGCGTTCAGCTGAGAGGAACAAATCGGCTGGTCGTTATGAGCAGGCATTAGCACTTTCAGGAAACACTGGTCTACAGATCACCTTTTCATCTCCGGAAGAAACCGAGTCGAAGGATTTCACAGAGCAACGAGGAGACGATGTTTCGATCCAGGAAGCGACAGCAGAGGAGTATGGTGAAGTGAGGAATGCGACACACACTGTACGTCTAACGTCGGAACGCTGTGAATGCACAGCCACAGGAGAATGCCGCAGACATTTCCAAACTTCCAGCCACGTGTTGTATGCAATGCCCAGCAACATCAGAAGTAAACAACCACCCAACGTCCGTGCTCCAATGTATGTCGCAGGTCAAAACCCGGATCAACGGTTGGAGAAACAGAAGCTTACTAAATCAGCAGACATGACTGGTTGATATATCCACGGACAACATGGCGCAGCCCCGGTCGACTAACAACCGTTATTGTTTCTCATCTTGTCCACAAGTCAACAGCAAGCGGCAATTCATTGGCCAAAAAGTGAGAGCGAGTACGAAAATGTGGATATTGTCTTGTAAGGTCTGTAGCGAGTACGAAAATGTGGACATTGTCCTGTAAGGTTTGTAGTGAGTACCAAAATGTGGACATGTCCTGTAAGGTCTGTAGTCAGTACGAAAATGTGGACATTGTCCTGTAAGGTCTGTAGTGAGTACCAAAATGTGGACATTGTCCTGTAAGGTCTGTAGTGAGTACCTAAATGTGGACTTTGTCCTGTAAGCTCTTTAGTGAGTACCAAAATGTGGACTTTGTCTTGTAAGCTCTGTAGTGAGTACCAAAATGTGGACTTTGTCTTGCAAGGTCTGTAGTCAGTACGAAAATGTGGACATTGTCTTGTAAGGCCTGTAGTCAGTACGAAAATGTGCACATTGTCTTGTAAGCCTTCTAGGTCGAAACCTGTAAGGGTCATATCAAGGTGAAGTCGATCCAGCTTTCTTCGGCAATTCCTTATCGCAAAATATGTCCATTACTTCATAGATATGAACAGACAATAACTGGACCGTACGCGTGGGCTTTTGATATAAATCTTGGTCCCAGCATATACTATTATCTGTCTTTATGTGTAATGCCACATATTGTGTCTAAAGACACTAAAGGGTTCCCATGATAAATAAAGTCCGAATCTGAATCTTGAACTGCGAGTCGAGACCTCTGTAAAAGGAACACAGGCAACATGGAACTGAATGTTTTCTGGTACGAGTTTACTGCGCTCTCTCTCTCTCTCTCTCTGTTTGTGTGTACGTACATGCGTGCGTGCGTGCGCGCGCGTGCGTGCGTGTGTGCGTGCACACGCGCGCGCGTGTGTGCGCACATGCATGTGTATTACTGTGTATTAGCGAGTGCGTACGTGCATGTGTATGTATCAGTGTGTGTGTGTGTGTGTGTGTGTGTGTGTGTGTGTGTGCTCCTTTTCTTTGAATGAAAAACGTTGATAATCTGTTCAAATGTTTTCTTAAATGTCAGTACAACCATGAGTTAATCTGACAATAAATTGGTTTAAGTCAGTCAGTCAGTCAGTGTGTGTGTGTGTGTACGTGTGTGTTTGAGAGAGAGAGAGAGAGAGAGAGAGAGAGAGAGAGAGAGAGAGAGAGAGAGAGAGAGAGAGAGAGAGAGAGTTATTGTCTGTAACTTTATAAATCTTCGTGACAAAGGGGTACAAGCATAGGCCTATTCACAACTTCGTGCACAACGTATGTTTATCATGCTTATATGATAGCGCGTGTGTGTGTGTGTGTGTGTGTGTGTGTGTGTGTGTGGAGAGAGAGAGAGAGAGAGAGAGAGAGAGAGAGAGAGAGAGAGAGAGAGAGAGAGAGAGAGAGAGAGAGATTAAGAAAAAAAAAAAAAACTGTACGGATGGAGGAGGTGTATTAAAGGAGTAACTTTGTATACGTCGGACCAATCATCGTGGCGCGGAGCTTAGCGTCGCAGACTCCTGGCTGGACGGTCGTGAAATCTAAAAAAAAAAAACAACAACAAAAAAAAACGTGATTTCAAAGGGAAGGATTGCGTAAATCAAGTTTGAGAACACGAGTTTTTGAAAAGATGTTAATGACTTTAATTTGAAATTTCAGAGGCACGGACTCTGTAAAATTCAAGTAGGAGAAAATAAACTTTTGAAAAGCTGTTCATGACTTTTGAGTAAATGGAATTTATGGAGTGTTTCATCTGCACAAATGGATGCAAATGCTTTGAAGACCTGTCTGTGCATGCGCACGCGTTTATGTATGTGCGTGTGCTTGTGTGTGTGTGTGTGTGTGTGTGTGTGCGTGCATGAGTGCGTGCGTGTGTGTGTGTCTGCGTGCGTACGTGTGAGTGTGTGTGTGTGTGTGTGTGTGTGAAAACACTATCATTGGTCACCTACTATATCATGTTCGTTTTTTTTTTTCTTTAAATCATTTGTTCCTTAACCATTCAGGCCTTTCAGACTTGTCAAACATATAGACCAAAAAGGGGGGGGGGGGGGGGGGGGGGGGGGGGGTACATTCTGGACATGTCAAGGTCATGAAAAAACGGATACATCCTGAAAGGGAAACAACGGAAGCAGTTTACTCTGCACGCAACCGATTCATTGCAAATTCAATGATTAAAAGCTTACTGTCACACACACACGCGCGCGCGCGCGGTCCAAAACATGGATATGTGGGAATACAGTGATCAAACAAAACGTGTTACGGCGAAATGTGCTGTCTTGGACAGACGTGAATAACCAATACAGGTGAGTGTGGACACGGGCGTTATGAGGTTGGTGAAAAAAAAAGAGAGAGGGGTGAGAGTGAGGAAGGAGAGATTGGGGGCTATTGGATTACGCCCTTGCCTTGATAGACAGAAAATCCTTGGCCTGTGGTTCTAGTTTCGTACAGGTACTTCCCCGAAGATGGAGTATGGCTGCCTTAATGGCGGGATAAAAAACGGTCATACACACAAAACTGCACTCCCTTTGTTTGGGTAGATGGGTTTAATACTTACCGGTCTATATAGGGGGCGTCCGCAAGAGCATCAGCCTGCGTTACGCAGTAGTACAGGCATGATTTTTATGTGGCCACATGTCACAAGTAGGATTTTGCACTAAAACACTGTTATGATCCATGTACGCGTTCTGAGGGAAACTTGAGCCAGCATTTAATGTTAAACTGATAATCGATCAAAAGAACAACTCCCAACCCCATTATTTCCCTTGTTTCTGGGGATTTTCACCGATGGAATCGCGAACAATCTTCAAATACATGACCCGTTTTCCTCTTAGCTGACGCACATTTCGGTCCTCTGCATTCACCCGGACCCTGTCTTTGCGCCAGCTCGAAGCGCCAAAATGGTCCACTCCTTTGATTTTTAGTCTCTCTGCCTGAACCACCTGGCTTGTACCTTGAGCGCCTTGAAACGAAATGAGGAGAATCCACTGTCATACACAATGCAGATTCTTGGAACAATCTAATCGCGCCAGTCTATAAATACTTAACTCCTTTAAAGCAAGGCCTTGGTGCATTCATTTTTGGTGTGCAGCCTGTATCTCACACATTTGCCTGTAATGGTCCGGGTGCTAGTCTTGCGAATGAGACGAGTAATACTCACCTTTGAATATTGGCAGCCAACTTACGGAGCCCTTTCAAGGCTAGGGCTCCCCACACAGAAACAAACAGACGTCTGGAACAAGCCTAGCGTTTATCGAGAAGATCCAGCCATGCATGGTGGAGGGATTGGGCTGTAGGGATGGAGGTAGACGCGCAGTGACTTATTTTGTGCGTGACAAACTCGCACTAACTGATGTCAGTCGGTTACATCATTTTACGAGTGCTCTCCAGTTTGATCGTAAAAAATGTGTTAGGTGTGTGTGTGTGTGTGTGTGTGTGTGTGTGTGTGTTGTGTTGTGTGTGTGTATGTATACGTGTGTGTGTGTGTGTGTGTGTGGAGGGGCGACAACTATGTAATATAGGAATCCTCTCAAGTGCTCCCCAAACTATCAGATCTTTCTGCAGGCAGAGAGAGAGAGAGAGAGAGAGAGGGTGGGGGGTAGTGTGGTGGATCACTCCCGTTCATCCAGATTTAAGAGAAGAGAGAGATGGAGAGTGGGTAGTGCCTACTAGGGTGGAGGGTGCACGGTATGTTTGTTGTGATGCTTTCTAAGTGATGTTTCCTCAGACACAGAGAGAGAGAGAGAGAGAGAGAGAGAGAGGGGGTGGTAGATGACGAAGAACGAGAGAGGGAAGTTAAACATTTCATTTTCAGGTTTCTTGACCCTGCTGAGCGGAAATGACCTGTAATCGTTCAGACCAATCAAGTGTACACATATACTATGGGGGTATTGTAAAAGGGGGTGGGGGGGGGGGGGGGGTAGGGTACTGAAATGACTAAACTGTTCTACCTGTTCAGAGAACAGGAGGAGGGCGGATGTAGTTGGTATGGGAAGAGTTATTGGTGAAATGGGCAAATTATGTTTGGTACCAGATATCAGATAGCCACCGAAACACACACACACACACACGATTTTGTAAAGTCCGCCTCACAGGGGTTATCACTTTTCTTCTCTCAGCGGTATATGTCAATGCCCCCCCCCCCCCCCCCCCCCTTCCCACTCTGCTCCTCAATTCTCCTACAGCTATCCCTTTTGGATCCCTTTGTTCTGATAAAAGCTGAGAACTTTTCCCCTCTCTCTCTCATCTGTTGATTTTTTTTTTTTTTTTCCAGCAGTTAGGTGATTTTTTTCCCCCTTCGGAGGAAAATTAATGTAAGATTTTCCTTTCTCCACCGCAAAGCATTTTTCCATGTTCTATCAGAACAATTTTTCGAAGAACAAAATTTCTTTGTCTTGTCTGATCTAAGACCAGGATTTCTTTTTCTTTCTTTCTTCGATGAACAAGGAGCAGAAGCCTATATGGAGTGTAGGAGTAGAAAACACCCATCCCAGTGAAGCCAGATACATTTATTCAACACTATGGGTTTTTAAGTTAAAATGTTTGCACCTTGTATCAGAAGGTGCATCATCATATAAAATAAAAATCAGTGACACAGAACAGCTGTGCATTCCATACCAATGAAGACATGAAAAAAAATAAAATCAATGGGTTAATACATTTTGGCAGCACATTTGTCCTTTTGAGTGTACACCTGCGCGAATTTCTGGATCAGCATAAATCAAATGAATATATCACACAGTCTTGAGAAATGAAAGTACAGCAAACTCCAAAAAACAGAGATTAAAATACAGCTTCTGTCAAATGTTTTATTGCCATTACATAATTAGCATCAGAAGGAAAAATCAAACCTGTACATGCAAAGTATCCAGATCAACCCATGTTAAATAAAAAAAAAAAAAAAAAAAAAAAAAAAAAATCTCTCATCTTTGGAAAAAAAAAAAAAAAAAATCTGAAATCAGGTTTGGCTTTTCCGTCCTATTACAAACAACAAAATACATCAACAGTTCCCTGCAGCAGCCTCTGCTGGGAAATGCTTTGCTGAATCAGGTAAGTAGTTTCTTAAAGTTTGCACCACAAAGTCTGCACCCTATAAAACAGGAAGGGGCTCTGAATAATGCCTCTTATGTGCATTGCTACATGCATATGGACCAACGCCATTCTAACATGTCAGATGACATTTAGCCTACATGAGCGAGTGTGTATGAGTGTGTGTTTATGTCTATGCATTGTAGGCGTGTCGCACACTCATTTATTTTTCAAAATTCACTTGTTTCCTTTTCCTTACTGGTCAGGCTGATGTAAAACTGAAGTCCTGTTGTATTTCGTATCAATTGTTTTTTTCTACTTTGAGTAACACATGCTGACTGACATAGTTCGTTATTTCCTACATACTTCACACATTTCGATTCTTTAAACTTTTTAAACAAATTGAACAATTCTTGGCGTGTTGAAATTCTACACCTCTATCTCAAACTTTGTCCAGGCAACATATGGCATCTTTGCAGACACATTTGGCATCCAGACAGTCTATGTCATAAGCAGCTAAATACGAACATCATTTGGTGACTCTCTCTCTCTCTCTCTACACTTTGTCAAGGAATGAGCCCATTCTAGCCCTTTGCTAGCAGTGGGTTATTTCCACCCCTAATTGTTTCCAGATTGTTACAAGATGTCATCCCTGCAACATATTTTTGTCTTATTTGCCAACCTTCAGTGCTTCAGTGCAAAGAAAGAGACACCATGACGTACATCGCAATAATGTACTTTTACTGTCATAACAGTAACATGTCAACAAAAGTTTCAGCATATTTCTCTTTTAAAAAAAGGCCCACTGTTGGCGTTAGCAACAATAAGTCTAATGCAGCAGTACAAGACATAACTGAACAAATGCAGACAAACTTATCCCTGTTGGCAGTTTGGATGGATTAAAATGGTTTAAAAAAAAAAAAAAAAAAAAAAAAAAAAAAAGGAAAGAAAAGAATTTCCAACACTGAAATTTGTTGTAAAAAGAACATCAGTTAACTTTCAATGCCTTTCTACAGGTGTTTTTTTTGTGCGTCAATGCTTGTCAAATGTCTTGTCATGTGATCTTTATGTATGCAAGAAAAGACAGGGAGTGATGAAGATAGGATATTACACAGAAAAAGCAAGAAAAAAAGTAACTAAGAAATGGGACAGAAGTGACCACAAAAAAGAATGGTTTTGTCCAAAGATGTGATACTAAAGTCATCAGAGCCAGATTAAAAAAAAAAAAAGAAAGAAAGAAAGAAAATAAAGATGATGATGAATACATGTAAAAAAAAAATTGCTCACACACATACACCCCTGCATTAAGCAATGAGACAAACAATACATAAATTGATTTTCTCCAGACCACAAAATATGAAAACATTACAATTATTTCCCATGCACATGCCTTTTCTTTTCTAATTTTCCGAGTCGGCCAGAGATTTCTGCTTGAACCCTAGGCATAAGCTTTGCCTATTATAAACCCAGAAACTAATTCTCAAAATTTACTATGAGTGAGTGAAAAAGAAATGTGAAAGGCCTGCTTCATCTCTTGCATCCAGAAGAGCTGGATCCATTCACAAATTTAGCCAAAGATCCAAACACACTACTCCACTTCCTCAGCACTATGAGGTAAGAGACAGTCAGCATGCTAGTCTGGATCATCTCCAAAAGAACAGAACAAAAAGAGAGAAGGGGAAAATGACAAAAAAGCACAATTTTATTCAATCACGCTGTTCAGACACACTGGATCCACTATCAGGCAAGCTTGGCTATGTTATTTTAAATCACCTCTACCATCGAAAATGGCTTTTCTATAAACATACATAACTTTTTCTATACAATTCATGCAACAAATGTGCTATAGGAGGTCAAAGCATCAAATCAGCATTGTTTAACTCCATCTTGAAAAAAGTTACATGGCAAATTTAAGAGATATGTAAATACCAGGAATTTCAAGACTGGTGCATTACTTAATTTTTTCACACACACACACACACACACACACGCGCTCTTTCCCTCTGGATTAATTCTCAATCAAAAAAATAGAAAATGATATTTTCCTCTTTAAAAAAAAATGTATATCTATGCACCTTTCAATATTATTTTGGAAAAAAAAAAGCCTTTTCTTTTAAAAAGAATATGATAAATTGCAATTCATGGAATGGCAGTTATGATTCAACCACAGAATGTACACAAAGGCAGCTAATAACAAATTTTTTGTTACTTTCAGAATTCTGATGGTAATCACTTCAACAGAACTATTTCATGAGGTATAAGTGCCCCTGCCGCTACTCCAAAACCAGAAAGGGTATATTACAGCTCTCAAATGCAAACTACATAGTCAAAAGCTACAAATTTAGCACACAAATGTCATGTATGTAACGCTATTTTCAAAACAGCTCTGTTAAGAAAACATTCACCATTTCTCCAGGGCTAAACTTACAAGACCGATACCTTCAGTTCAGCTACTACTGTGGCCTTTTCTCCTGTTCACATCTCTTCAGCATGCATGTTATGACCTCCTTCATCAAAGAGCCAAGTCAGTGCATTTCTGCTTAACATTACCGTCATCTTGCTGAACCGTCAATGTCAAACAATCTCACCGCTAATGCTGCTCATGATGGACACTTAACCTACTTTTCATATGAATCATTTCCAAAATATCTTTTTTTGGGGGGGGTGGGACAAATACATTACACAAAAGAGTATTATCGGTGAAGTGTGACAAAGATCATGTACACAAAAGCCGAGACAGAAATTGGCAACTGGATGAATACCTAACAGCTGACAGTTGGATGTGTTTGTATTTTTCAAACTTAACATCTCCTGGCAGCCACCTGTCTGCTTACTGACTGAAACTGTTCTTTTCACTGAATTGCAACATGGCAAATTCTAGACTATGAAAAAAAAAAGTGGTGGTTTTTGTTGCCGATTTTTTTTTAATCATACATATGTATACCTCTAAATGCAATATGGACAATTTCATTAAAAACAATGTGTGGAGATGTGATTGAAGAACGGTTTCCGATTCTTTTTTCAATGGTCAAAAGCCAACAAATCATACGTCAACAACCCAACAAAACCAGGTAAGTACAAATCATGCAAGTCAGACAGGATGAAGAAAATCTGAAAGAAAGACCATGGTTTTGTTCAAAATAACATTAACAGTAACCTTTAATTAATGCAATTTTTTTTTTCAATTATAATCAGGAAATGGTAAAATAAGTACATAAAATCATGAAGGCACAACTCAACAGAAAGCAGAGGAAACCTACTGTTCAATCTTACCCCATCCATCCCTGCCCCAAACCCCTTTTTCGTTTTCATCCAAACTCAAAGGGCCGTTTTTCAGAGGTGTCACATGAAAAGGGGCAAAAAACCCCCCCCGAACTTGGCCATATCCTAATCCTACTGTCCGTATTTTAAAGAGGGAAAAAAATTAAAGAAAGAAAAAGCAACATACAAACCACAACTATTTACACTGTATAAGCTTTTCTACGTGCGTCTTACAGACTTAGAATAGGCCATGCAAAGCCACCAGCCTTTCCGCTCGATTTATCACTCCAAAGTATTCTCCCCAACCCTGAAACTACATTGTAACTAAAGTACATAAACGACTGTGAAGAATCAACAGAGGTGGCAAAGGTTTTCCACTGGCTTGCAGAGAACAGTGCTCAAGCACCAGCAAGCCTACCAACATAGTACAAACCAACTAACCAACCTGACATTAAGTACTCTAGGAAACTTGCAAGTGACTGACTGCTGAATTAAACTGTGAACGAGATATTGATGCATAGGAAAAAAAATCCTCTGAAGGACAACAACAACAAAAAAAAAACCCTGAAGAAGAATCAATAATAAATACCAACACAGTATTTTTATGAATAAACAATCAAACATAATGGAGACAGCAATTTGATGTTCTGAAACAGTCTACAGATATAGAACAGACTTTAACTGTTCACACAAAGATGTTGTACATTCTTCCCTCAAAAATTCAGGCAAATGAAAGAGGTAAAGGAACAATACAAGAAGACAGTAGATAGTATACTTTTAAACTGAATTCTCTGTAAAATCAAATGCAGTACTTAGTTAAACAATGCATAAAAATGTGTTTTGTCTCAAATAATCGATCTCGCATAACAGATGAAATACACACACATAAACAATCCACACAAATTACATTTTTTCAGTAAATATATGAAACAAAAACCATATAAGCACGTAATCTATAATGACAGAATATTTCAAAATAAATGAAGATTTCTGAAAATGAAGGACAACCAATCTTGTCAATCACACAATAAAGATCAATCATCTTTCCCCTAAAGTATCATTTCTTCTTGCAAACACTTTGATTCCACGAGCAAGCAAAAAAAAAAAAAAAAAAAAAAAAAAAAAAAGACTTCTTTCACACATGTGCAATCTTAAGCAGAATGGCACAACAATTTGTGAATACCACTGTCCCACATGAAGAACAAACTGAGAGAACAGAGAGAATATGATCCTGTACCAGTTGAACAAACCTCTTTACCTGCTTTCATCTAGCATGAGTACACATACATCATCATCTAAACTAGTTTATATATATGTATATAAATATATAAAGCAGAGTACAAATCAGAAATTGACATACAGAAAGGAAGAGTTGAGGCTCAGATAAATAATCAGGAATTACACGTATTTCTGCATAATGTCTTTAAGAATGTATTATATGGGAGTCATGGTCCAAACATTTTCATGTCAGAATCTCTGATAAAACGGTGGGGGGTGGAGGTGTCTGCTCTTTTATTAACATGCACTATCACTCAGCTATCTCATTATCATTTTGGGCCCCTGGGTATGCAATTCTCATGTCGCTATCCTTTTTTTTTTAACTATCCTGCAGCCCATTTACAGCAGCTATCTGATCAAACTCAAATAACTTGACCGATTCCCTTATGAAGTAAATATTCAATTAAATCATGTTGTTTATGGCCCAGCCACCACAAAGTGCCATATTAGAATGCCCGAGTACTTCCAGCAAAACAATTAACAAAGCATGTATGCATGTACGAGTGTTTGTTATATATATATATATATTAATGTATCTGCTTTTCAAAGAAAGAAAGCAGAAAACAAATGACCATGGTAAAAACTGTGCGAGCTGCATGCAAAGCTTCACGACCGGTTTGAACAGTACCAGTTTTTCACACTGAAAACAACTGCGATCGTTACACTCCAGGGTCACAAGTCATAAAGCGTTGCCGCATGAGAACCCCACCTGAACAGGCAGGGGTAAATGATGGCGCCACCAAAAAAACTAGACCTTGATATAGTATGCAGTACTGGTAAGAGATATGAATGGCGAAACAAACAGCAGCCTTCAACGGATAATGGTCCCATGGACATGGAAGCAAGCTATACACTTGACTTTTTGTGTCCTACTCCAAGTGACCTCCATGAGCAGTCTGCTCAGCAAGAGCTGTGCAAGACTGTGATCCTCCTCCCCTCCCCATCTACCCAGCTGAAAAGGCACACTATTAGATGCGTTATAAAAGGACCCATACAAGTCTTGACATCTACATTTATTTCAAAGACAAAAAAAAAAAAAAAAAAAAAAAAAAAAAGTACATTACATTCTCACTCAGAAAACACAATACGCTGTGCTGCTTTCATTTAGTGCCCTTCTGTGGAAGTCTCACATAGATTCAAACTCATCCACCCGACGTTTTGTGTTACCGGATCGGATCTGTTTCAGAGTCTTTGTACTTGTCACGTCCTTGTTTTACGTTCTCTGCATGAAGTTCATCGTTCCTTGTAGCTGCAGCCTCATCATGGCGCTGATCCACCAAGTCAGCTTTCAATAACTGGAAAGGTGAGTGAAAGACGATCATTGGTCACATTGATACTGGCATGTCAAACTTGTTTTTCTGAATTTATTAACCAAAAACTCCGCATAAATCTTCACTGTGTGGGTACCATATGCACTTAACTTGAAGATTTTTTTTTTTTTCTTAAGAACACTGCTTTCACTCAAATTGTCCTAGAAATCATAATCACCATTTTCATTTTGGGGGTACCAAAGCTGGTATCCATTATGTTGCCAAGCTAGCATTTCAATTTGAATTGTACAAGCAAAACAAACATCTCCTTTGCTTAACTCGCACATGGTTAACTATAGTTGACATATGGAAGGTATCAAAAAAATATTTCATGGCTTGTAACCTTCACTGTTTTTCCTACCTATCAGCATGTTGCTGAAAAAGCAGACACAGCAAGATGTAGTTTGGGGTACCTAAGTTGTCAAGAGCTCTTTGGGCAGAGCACATTAAAAAAATCAACATGAGTAAACTCTGCATGTGCAATTACCACTCGAGAACCTTTGCTCTACATGTTTTTGCTTTCTTTGTTTCCCCATCTTATTCATGTTTTTGCCAAACATGTGAACAAAATAGGCAAAATTGCATGGGGATGAATAGGTCTGCTATCAGCCAATTAAAACAGGTAAGAAGTTTTGCTTAAATGGTCCATGATGAACGTCTCAAAAGGGGACTCCACTGGTTTTATGGACATCCCAGAAAGTGGTGCCATAGGAGACTTCCTTAACTCAGTGCCGTCTTGTCGATCACCTGGCGGGCGACAGGTCGGGTGCTCTGCACTGATGCGTCACCTACCTGGTGATCGATGATTTACTCGAATTTTCACATATACTGTGCGGTCTAGGGGAAACACTCTTGGTATCTACAGAAAGCTGAGGGTTTCCTGTATTGGGTGGAACACTACTCTCCTTTAGTGTACATCTCATGTTTAATTTTACCTTTTCACTCATATCATGGGATAGCGTCATGGTGTCGGCACCGAAGCATCAGTGAATAGTAGCGAACAGAAACATCTTATTTCAAGAGGTAATTGAAAGAATAATGGAAGAAAATCAGATGAAGAGCTGGAACTGTTTTCCGAACTTGCTGAACTTTTCTGAACTGTTTGCCAAACGTGCCGAATCAGACAGAGAGAATATGAGTGACGATGGTGAGTTGTACATACCAAATGATGATGAAGTTTCTGTATTTTTTTTCTTCAATTATGTGACAGCAGCACGCAGTTTGAAGTCTGGACCATGCACACACCTGTGTGTGTGTGAAAGATACATTGTTTTTTGTGTTTACAACACACTGCGTTTACTACAGTTATGATCATAATGATTTTTCATCCACACCTATGTGGAGAAAAAGTTTTAGCTGTTAGCTGTTTCCCTGCACTTTTTCAAACCAGTGGCAAGTGAAATGTGTACTGAGCACAGGATTGTAGTATTTTTTTTCTTTTTTTTTTTTAAATTTGAAGTTTTCAAAAAACATATAATTATTGCTGTACTCGGTTTGGTTCTGTCTGTATATATTTTTTTTTTAAATACCCAAAATAGTGCGTCTCAGCGTGTCGCAGTAATCTGCGTCTGCACCGAGTTAAGTGGTCATGGATACAAGACCCTCTGTGTTGGACAACACACAGGGGCTCTTGTGTCCATGACCACTTCTGAAGGAAGGAAATGCATTCCCAATGAAACCTCCTTCAATCTTTTAACAAAAGGTACACTGTCTAGGCTTTCAGGTCCAGGACTGGAGTAGTAAAGCAAGTCTGCACTCTCTTGTTAAACTTGTGGCAAAGAGGCCACTGTGGGTGGAACCAGTGGTCCCACACCATTACAGAGGATGAGTTGGATCTGCTGTAGGGGTCTTGCTAGCACACTGAGAGAGAGCCTGCAGATCTCAGACGTGGCAGCAGTAATCCTGTGTCTGTACAATGCCAGTTCAGGGGCTATTCTTCTCTGCGCTCTTTTGTAACTGAACTGCAACAGTGTGAACAAGCGTGTTTGTACAATGCCAGTTCAGGGGCTATTCTCTGAGCTCTTTTTCTAACTGAACTGCAACAGTGTGAACAAGCATGTTTGCACAATGCCAGTTCAGGGGCTATTCTCTGAGCTCTTTTCTAACTGAACTGCAACAGAGTGAACAAGCATGATCTGCGTCAAGAAGGTTTGCACAAATATAATGTACTAGCGCTCAGTCTGAATTGTAACATGTGGCCACACACTTACCTCAAGCTGTTCCTGCAGTCTTTTTTTTTCTCTCTGCTTCTGTCTGCCTGGACTCCTCAATACGAGGCTGAGCAGCCAAAGCCTCATCCACCTGAAGCTCCCCACCTAAACACATGTGGCAGGCACAATCCTTCAGTACCAGCAAGCAAAAATATCAACCATCTCAAACATTTTTGCAGCATTCAGGCTTGCAAGAGTAATTCAGATTCAACAAAGTGTTCTTAAACAAAAACATTGCACTTTAAAATATACCATCACTGAAATGAAACATTTCAACAAATGTGGCTTTTCATAGTTCTCATGAGATTCCTGATGATGGCAAGGTTAAAAAGGGGGATACTAAAATTATAACTAAAGGGTGCAACAAAAGGTAATCCCAGTATTACCTGCCGCATATGGATGTAACCCCCCCCCCCCCCCCCCCCCCCCCCCCCCCCCCCCAAATAATCCAATCTAAAGAGGAACAGGCTCCACCAGGGTCGATTTTTTTTTTAGCCCAAGAAACACCTATTGAAGAATAAAATACACAGATCCACCGGAATCAGTCGCAGCCCCCAGTTACCACTGACTAGGTATCCATCGGCAGATGTGAAGTGTGCTATTGTGGGAGAACCAAAGAATATGCATGAAAGAATCATCATCACATTTGCCACCTGGAACGTAAGAATACCAGGCAGGCTGGAAAACTGTGAGAATTGGCCACTCCTGGCATGTTCTTGGCTTCTGGATGGAAGAACAGCAGAGACATATAAACAGAAAACAGGCCTGTGCTGTACTACAGAGAATAAAACAAACGTGTCCATGGAGCAGGATTTTTAGTTAACCAGAGTAGTATCAAGGAAGTTGAACTGAGATGCTATCCTGTTTCCAGCAAGATCATAACCATCTGCCTGCAGTCAAAATAATTCATCATCAAGAGAGAGCAAATAGGTGTTCCCACATCAGCCTATATGATGACCAGATGAAGAGTTCCACTCCTATCTCAAAACGGTCATCAGTAAGGTTGACAAGACATCCTCATTGTTCAGGGTGACCAGAATACCAAAGATGACTCGAAGAATTTCTACAGCTCCTAAGGTGATAAGAAAACGATGATAGTGAACTGCACCTCCTAGAATTTGCCAGTGATAATGTCTTGTTTTTCACCAACACTCTTGGTAAGCATAAAGCATCCTGAAACTGGATATGACACTCCCCGATGGTCAGTATCACAGACATGACTACATCCTTGTCACAAACTTATCACAGGTCTCTGGCACCAACAGAGCTTAAAAAAAAAAAAGGACATTTCCAACAGATGCTGAAGTGACCACTGGAAGGACTACAACCTTTCCAGACAACTACAGCGATCTCCTGATTACAAAGTGGCTCACTTTTGCAGTCTTTTTAGTCCACTCTCATCGAAAACAGTTCACAACTGTGCCCTCCTTAATTTATTATTTGTGATATACACAAGCCACATTTCTCACCAAAAGATGAAGTCTATGCAAGCTGCACAACCAGAAGAATGGCTGACCAAATTGCTGGTCTGATAAATGCATGCAGATCTATGCACCGCAATATACCATAACGGCCACAGGCAGAACTACCTTGAACATAGGATCATCTTGTACTGAACTGGAAACCTGGATACAGTAAGAAACACAATGTTATCAAGCGTTTTATGATTTTTTTTCTTTTCTCCAGCAGATTTTCTTTTCTGGGATGTCGTTTCACCCTGCCTCTGAAAGTCAGGTGGTCTTCTCCACTCTGAAGAGAGTTCTCCAGCCTGCACCTATTATCAAGCATGTCAAACCCTCAGGCAGCACATAGGACCATCTACTGACATCAGTCAAGAAAAGAAAAATAAATTAGCATGGCCATGTAACAAGATTCAATGGCCTTGCTAATACAACCCTCCAGGGAACTGTTGAAGGAGATGGAGCAGAAGACAAAAGATAGACTGACAACACTGCAGAATGGACTAGGAAATACTTGCAGAGACCCAGGCCTCGGCACACAACTGACAGAAGAGAAATTGGTGAACTGCTCTTCAGCATATTGCCCTGAAGATCCCCACAGAGGTAAGGGAGAGAAGAGCAGGGAAGAGTACCCCGTTCTGAATCAGAACTGTGACTACTCCTGCAATCCTGAAATTGAATCATAGCCCTCCAAGCAAAAATCTAAACTTTTTAGACATCCCAGCATCATGAAATTGAACTGTTTTCAACCCAGCAATCTTGAAACTGAATTGTGTCCATCCTTACTACTGATTTTCAAAACAAACAAGCTCTCAGCTCTACGTGTGCTTCTGTGCGTTCTTCCTTACCATACTCAGTGGTATTGACTTCCTCATCAGGCTCATCATTCTCATCATGAGCTGCGTGGAGCTCCGACTGGATGAGGAGTTGCTCCTGCAGTTTCGCTTGCAGCTCTTGCTCTCGCATCACCTTCTCCGACTGCACACGAGTCAGTTCTTCATTTCGCTGGTCCACTTCTCTGCGAGCAGCCTCCAGTTCAGAGTGAAGCACAGATACATTCTGCTCTTTGGCCTCTACTTCAGTCAGTTTGTCCTGAAGGGACAGTTGTGCAGCTTCCAGTTCTTCAGTCTGTTAAGAACACAAATACACATTTATGTTCAGACATATGAAACACAATTTTTTTTTTTATCTATCTTAATTAGTTAAACTTTCCTTAAACATGCTGTGAGTTCTGCACCTGGACATCTAAACATTTAATCCTTTTAACAAATTGATCCCTGAAACAACACACAAATAAATACCTTCATCTTAATGAATGATAACACACAAACAAAAACTAAAAACAATATCCTATCATGAATGCTTATTATCTGCAGAAGTAATGCAGTGTACAAATATTTCATTGGAAACAAACACATCAACTCAACACATTCAGTGACTTACACTTTCAGTGACTTTGTTTTACATTATTTCATTTTTTTTTGGCCTTCCCATCTTCTGTGCCACCTGAGTTGCACCGCACCCACACCACTCATTCTTACCCTCCCGTCCACAGACAGCCCAGCCTGGCCTACCGCAGCACTGGCACTCCACAGGGAGCAGTCAATGTCAAGTCATCAAGAGGCAACCCACTAGAGGAGACACTGCACTGCTGCCGAGTCACTTAGGTGGTGTTCAGTGGTGCCTGTTCCTATCCAACATAAGCAGTACACCACCTACTAAACCCCCTACTGACAACAATAATTGCTTAGTTGCAGGCCAGCGCGAGTGAGCTCTCGTCTCAGAGGACGCCACCATCGTCCATCTAATGACAGTCCCCATGAATCTGCTGATACCAGTGACCCTGACTGAATCAAACCAAGGCCACAGACACCGAGAGACACTGAAACTGAGGTGACCATAAGAGCTGGGCATGAAGGGCCACAGAACTGAGACTCTCTTTTCTTTTTTTTTAATGCTGATGGATGAGAATGAGGAGGAAGAAGACAATGCTAGGGAATTTCATTCTAGTCAAAGACTGCATGACAGGGTTGTACTCCATGCTTACTTTCATGATATATCCTGGAGGCAACCAGGCCCCACAGACACAGACATCTGTAGCGTTGGTCAGGAAATTTGAGCAACACTCTCAGAGACACATCCATTTAGTGGAAGTCCCTCGACTGTGTGGTCCCAGTCTTCCCCATCTGAGCCCACAGCAAACTCAACTCTGGCAGAAAAATCTCACTTGGCTCGGATGGGAATCAAACCCACAATCTGCCAGATGGGAATCTGCGATGCTAACCACTTCACCACAGCAGCTGTCTTTCAGTGACTTACCAATCGCTGGCGTTCAGACTGTTCCATTTCATGGGAACGCTCCATCTCAATGCGGGAGTTCTTCAGCACGACGACGTTCTGCATCCAGCTCCTCACGCAGGGTTATGAGCTCAGCCATTTTCTCATCCTTCTCCCTGATCCTGGCCTGCAGATCACTCATGTCTGTAACACAAAGCATCACACCATAATTCTCTCTGTCACATACCACAAGATTCATACTGGCTTCTAAGCGAAAAATAACTGAGCACTGTTTAAGGAATAATATGTAACATGCAGGCTTTTCCATCCTTCTGTTGCTTCAAATTATCACCTGCAGAATCTGGCAGACGATGCGGAAAAGGACACTTCGGGTAGATAGAAATGAACCCAATTACAAAAAAAAAATTATCAACTCCCTTTGATTTTGTTATTTTCTCACCGAAATATGAAATGCTCTAACAAAGTCTTTCTTTTCAAGCACTTGAAAGCATTCTGCAGAAATTGTACGCACAAGTTTCAAAGACTTTTGTCCTGCCAAAGGGTTCTTCAATATTCAAGAACTTTAAAGACCTTTCAAGGACTTTCATGACTCTTTCCCAGCACTAGTTATCAACCACGTAGAAACAAGGGAATGTAGGTCAAAAGTGAGGCGTGGGGCAGGAAATTTTGAACAACTGTGCACTGCGAGTCTCAAACTGAAATATAAACCGAGGGGGATGGAACCAACAACAGCTAGCTCTTCTTTACTTCCTGTTACAACTTTTTGAAGAAGAAAAAAAATTAAGGAGTATGGACCCACTTTCCAAAAATTTTCCAGCTGAAAAGAGGACAGGCAAGTTAAACCTAGTAACAGAGCTGGATTTTTGGAAAACTCTACCTAGCAGTAAATGGGTACCCGATTCATTTCAGAGTGCTAGGGTATCCATCCATTCAATAGTGCTGTGGCTTATCATTATCAGTCAACTATCAATCTGTCTGATGAGTGGTTCTGTTGTTCTGTTTGGCTTATTCAGGATGGGTTTTCAAGCTGATGAAGTTGATTTATTTTTAAAAATGTTTTTCCCCGCATTGTATCATCACTGAATTTGACAATGCCAGAGACTGTATCTGCTTGAATGTGGAATGTTCTGCTTTATATCACATACTGAAACATTTTTGAAGGTAAATGTTGGTGACTGACCTGAGGTCAGTTATAAATGACCACATCACACAAACTGATCCTTGCACATCAAACTGCATCCACTTGTAGACTTACATACGAACTTCAGTATGATTCTGCCTACTTTTTCAGGGGAGGAAGTAGGAAAACGGGGTCAATGTAATAAGCGAAAAAAAAAAAAACACACACACACATTCTCTTTAGCACAACTAAAAAAAAAAAGCTTGGATGTTCCAAGAAGTCTGCTTACAAAACAAAAGCTTAGCTAATAATATACTCAAAGGCAATGTGGAGACACTGGCAACCACCCTGACAAACTTGACACACCCAAGTTAAAACTCTGGTGCAACGGAGAGAAGCTTTGTTGTTTATTGTTCTTTTTTAAAGCAGAAATAAACCTTGATCTATGGGAAATGACAGGCCATCAGCTTGACCATTCCACCACATGCAGTTCTTTCCTACGACCAGAAAGCAGTAAAAGCAGTAAATGAAGTTTTCTCTGCAATGGTACTGTTTCGAAAAGGGTCAGAGCTCCCTCTTTCCACAAACAATGTGGTGGAACAAAAACAATTGTCATTTTGAGAGGTGACTGAACCTGTGAGGGGTCTGACAATCTGTTCAAGACAATTCATTTCTTCATTTACTTTTTCACCACTGTATAGTATCTGCTGTTGGACAGCAGACCCATACTGAAGTAAGCAAGCCCATTTTAATTCAGCGACATAATTCTAATTTTCAAAAAAGTGCAGAAATTTACCAGCACTACTCATGAAAAATTTGTTTGGACATTTAAAAAGTAAATCAGATTGTATGTTTATATACTTTTGTATAAGAACTGAATTTTGAAATCCTTATGCCAAAAATGTTATGAAATGATGAGCTATTTTCACTGTCACATGACTTACAATAAACTGCCATTATTACCTTGTTGGTTCTCTCTTGTTCCTCCTGCATACGTCTGACTTTCTCTTCCAGTTCTTTTCGTATCCTCTCAGATTCTTCCTTTTCATGCATCATCCTCTCCAACTGTGCCCTTGGAAACAGCAACATTATAACATTATTGACAACATCAATTCAGGATGAATCAACCCATGCATGTTGTATTCTAGGCATTGTATTTCAGGGGAAAAAATGCAAATGTTTGTCTACAGACTGTGCCTCAGCTGCAGTTCAACCAACCCTTGTCTATGAATGCTATATCGTGTCACGTGACTGTCTTATTACTGCATTAGCCACAAAAATTCGGTCTGGCAGAGCTAACTAACCGCCGTTGAATGCTATGGTCTGACATGACACAGTATGTGACACCATTTTTTTTTTTCCCACAACCTGTGACTGATCTCTTCCAATCAACCATCAACAATAAATACACAATGGAGAATTCAACTGACCCCATTCAAAATTCAGAAAATGATTTTCATGTCACATGCTATTTCTGTTGTCTGTTTCTTCAAACAAATACAACAGGTATTCAATCTATTTCACTTGAGACTTTAATACTGAAACCAGGAATGAGCAAGCTGCAAAAAATACTGCTTCAAAAAATGTTCAAAGTTTGTGGCCAACACCAGATATGAAACAATGTCCATGAATATCAATCAAGCACATGATTATGTCTTCATGAATTCTGCTTTTGCCAATGTTCTGAATTTCAGCTTTAGACACACCCAGACAAAAATCCATTGGCTAGGAGAACCATCCCCGACACAAACCAGTTGAAGCAAGAAATCAAAGCCATCCACCCCCCTCACCTCTCCTGTTGTTTGGCTAGCTTCTCTTCCCGGGCCTGAGCCTTCATCTGCTGCACCTCAATGGTGTCGGGCTTGCGGCGGCGCATGTACAGCTCGTGGTTACCCATGCACAGGGCCAGGATGCGCTTGTTGATGCGTAAGCGTGGCGCATAGAAGATGAAGTCAGGTGCCTTCTTGTCAATGGGCTTGATGACAAATTTCTTGTCATTGAGGAAAATGTTTCGGATCTCACTCCAGGGGAATCCGATCTTTGGTGTTAACCTGCCACAGTAAACAATGATGTAACTAATCACATGCAGTTTATGGAATGCAATGACATATCAGGGCTCTAAATGGCTCAGGATGTCAAGGGTGAAAAATATTAATGTTGAAAAGGAAGTAGGGGTACGGCATGGATGGACAGGAGGTGGGGCAAAAGGCGAGGAAGATGGTGATGGGGATGGGTGAAGGTGTGCCCAAAATCTGAACAGCTGTCCCTTAACCACTTTTCTAGTACACACATATTTTTGTCCATGCTGATCAATGATTTATCTAGTCACAGCCATCTCAAGTCCTAACAATAATAGCTCCTCAAAAAAAGTAGAAAAAGGTGAATTAAGAATTTACCAGCTAAAAAATTAATTATATTTCAAAGGATATGCTTACGCATGTCAGGACTTTTTTCAATGACATTACCACAGGAATACTGGGAGCTCAAACACTGTAATATGCATACTGAAGAACCCCTAGGATACTGCTATTAAATGAGAACCATGAGGTGTGTGTGTGTCACAAATGTTGGCTGTTTACACCTCTGGGATCAGCAGTGGCTCAGCAAACAGTGTAATATGAAGCCTAGATTAACAGCGAAAATGATCTGACAGTGAAAATGACCTGGAGGGTCTCCACAATGAAAACATACTAGTCATTTTATTTGGTAAAGGCTGAAGATTTGCTGAGCAGCAAAAACGAAAGTATTGATATGAATTTCACAGACATAGCAGATCTATTTAGATATGTAACTAGTGACAAAATTATAAAGGTGTTTCATAATGACCTCTGTGCAAAAACCTTTGTTTTCCACTTTAACTTGAAAAGACTGTTTTAACCCTTCCCTGCCACAGTATGAGCTTTTCGGTATTGCTGAGTGCCAGGGCCAAACTGCAGTAGGTTCACTCATCTGTTCACTACACATTCATTTATTGAGATATCTCTTAGATTTTCTGCATGTTTTTTTTCTTATATCCTGTGCTATGATGTGGTATCATAATTATTTGATTTTGCTGGTCATAAGTATGATGAAAATAATCAAGTAATAAGTACCCCCCGTAGTAGACATGGTTCAGGGCGTACAAGATCGTTAAAATGACCCCATAATAGACACAGGGCAAGCAGGAAGAGTTTAAACAAAGCCAACTTGGTCAAGTTACAAATTTCAGTCAGTAGCCGACATTCAAAGTTTGTAGTGAAGCTGATCAGTTTGAATGTAAAAACTGCACACAACAAAAGTCCATTTGAAAACAAAAAAAGGTGATATCATAACATATAGCAGGATATTTGAAGTTGAAATCCGATATATATCCACTTAAAGTTCTTTTGCTGATAAACAACAATTTGGTTAAGTTTTGAATAATGGGCCATGGAGCAAGATCTTAGTCAATCGCAGACTTCTTTCATCCAATCACTGCACTGAATAAAGACAACCAATTGAAAAAAAAAATCTCATTTACATCTAAATTTAGTTTGCTTCCCAAGACTGATTTCCCCACCCCTCTTTTGGGGTGAACCATACTGCCAGTATCAGGCTCTCAGCACACCCCATTCTCATAGTGGAAATTCACCTGCTTCCCTTGAGACCATGAAAGATGATGATCTTGCAGAGTGCTTAGTCACATATGGGTAGTGCAAAACAGGTCTGCATGTGACAGTAAACAAATAGCTTACAAGACCAGATATCCCATATAAATGTCCACACAAGGCTTACCGATCAGTCTTTTCATACACGTTGAGACCCAAGGCGTCCACACCCAACAGCAGCTCCGTGCCACGCTTGTTTTTGATGTCAAAGTAGTTCACACCATACATCTCCAGGTCCTGGGCAATCTTCAGGTACTCTACCATCGCCTCTTCCCTGTTGTGGAGGCAAATCAAATAACAAAAATCATCCAATAGTCAAAATGGAGACGGTTCATTCATATTCCCTCTTGGATTAAGCATGTTTGCAGTGTCAAATTCTTAGCAGACTACAACTAGTTTTCCAACTCTGTTTGACTGAATTTTCATAGCTAACCCAGTGACATGGCACACAGCAGGTTGTCTTGCACATTCAATCTACATGTAACATCTGCTTCAGTTTTCTTCTATTAAATGGCCAAACCAAGGCAACTTCAAATTGAACACGGCAATATTTGTAGGAAAGCATGGCAGGAGTAAGAGTCGGACATGGTCAGTATACTTAGCTTGATAAGGTGCATGAACAAAAGTCTCAATTTAGGCTTTGTGTACACAACTTGCTGCAGAATTTGAAACGGGGGAGGAAGGTAAATGTCCTAATGATCCATGAAGAGGAGGATGGGATTTAGGATTAAAGATGACACATGATGACACTTGAACCCTGAACCCCTGGTCATTCAGAAGTCCATCAGGCAGTGACCGAAAGGGACTTTTTCCTCTTGAGTCAGAAGGCTGTCTCAAGAGCCTGTCCCTGGGGCACAGAGTATCACAGAACACAGAGATAGTAATGGCTTAAATTGTGTGCACTCGGGGACTCATGACAACAGACCCAGTGAGCCTGCTAAAATGTACACAGGATGTCAACAACAACAACAAAAAAATCATGTTTTCCATGGACAGTGTGCTGTGCAATGGGGTAGTGGAATGCTGGATCTGCAAGCACATCTGGTCAAAAGAGGAATACAGAAACTATGGGATCCTGGGAAGAAAGCCTCATCACAAAAGAATTTGATGGATAAAGCGCCAACTCTTCCCTACCCCCTTTCATGATCACACTTGCAATGTGCAAGGACAGAAGATTAGGGACAGGCTACAGGATAAAACGCCTACTCACTGAAGCAAGGGCATGTGCATGCAATGACAGGCAACACGTACACTGAATTCAGCGAGTGTTCCTTACATTCTTGTCAGTCTTCACACTCCTCGCGTTTTTAAAGTCAATGATTATAATGACACAAATGCTTCACTGGCCTGAGGGGAAAGGTAGCTCAGGGCAAAGGAGTCAAAACGAGACAGAACACAGCGATGATCAAAACCTGCGTAGTACTGCTAAAGAAAGGCCTTCTGTATGCCACACAGGAACAAAAAGAACAACCGAGTGTTGTACATTCTGAAATTGTAATGGTAGGTCCGAGTTGCCGTAGAATGGAATGAAACAAGAAGCACATCTGAAGGCAAAAGCACAGGATAGTATGCCGTATCACTCTGTACTGAGTCAGACATAAAAAGATTGCTTGAGCTGGTACAATGGCCATTGCTTGCCAAGCAGGCTCCTTTCTAAAAAAAAAAAAAAAAAAAAAAAAAAAAAAAAAAAAAGTGTCCAGAAAAAAAAAAAAGCCAACTTTTAAAACAGTAGCCTCCCTTCTCTTGTTGAAATAAAGTTGAAAGGGTACGTCAAGTTGCAGAAGTTTAAAAAAAACAAATTTTAAAAAATCCCCCAATATGCAAATGGTGGGTTGCCCAACAGAATTATTTATTAACACACAAAAATTTATATTTCACATTATAACTGAAGAAGGTCTCTTTCTCCAAACTTGTGAAGAACACTAAAAAAAAACAACAACGCCATTTCTATCTATACCAGGATGGAAGGTAGTGAGACAATGCAATTTATAATACTAATACTGTTTATGTATCAGCAATGTATGTTTAAAGAAAATGTAAGCATGTATTCCAATGCACTTGGCTAGTTCTGACAACAGATTCAGGCTGCATAACTCAAGGGTTAAACTTTTTGAAATTAAAAACACGGAAAAGCAAGCAAGGACATGACAGGCCACCAAACACAGTGGCATGCAGAGAAAGATCAACAGGAAGGGTTGGTGGGTTGGCTGTGTCAGCACAGACACCTTCCCCAATACTCCTACCCTTCCAAAATGCTCCTACCCTTCCAAAACAAAAAGGTAATTAAATATTTAGTTTTTGACAAGTCTTTTTCTGAGCACCTATGATTCTGTTGGCCTCTACTTGCAAGATAGTTTACATATTCTTGACATCAGTGTTAGGTCCAAGAGTTATCACATACATGTTTTTGACAAAGCTCCCCCCTCCCCTTATCCCCTACACCACCACCCTTCTTTTACCCCCATCCCCAATCCACTACTTGTACAAAATAATCAGCAGAAGTGTGTACACCTTCTCGAGGGGAGAAAGACAGACAAAAGCTTTCATTTGAAACTCTGTACTTTAAATGTGTCATATTCTGACGCCTCATTCTGCAGTTTCCGAAACATGGAATTCCTTTTCAATCAATAAAAAAAAAAAAAAAAAAAAAAAAAAAAACCTTAACGTTCACTCCATCAAGGTGGGCTGACTTGAATCTCTGTAAAAGGTCAGAGTCCATGGGACACCCAGGCCCCTGTGGGGTCCAAGGGCAACATCCACGCGTGGAGGGGGGGGGGGGGGGGGCAAAGCACCTGCTGACTGAAATGGAATTAAGCAGTTTTCAAGACCCTTTCATGGTCTCTCATGAGAAGCAAATACTAAGCAGCATGTCAAACATCAAAACAAAACTAGAAATCATTGACATGATCTACACGCCATGCAGACAATCTGTACATGGTACATACTATAATATATATATTTCTCGCCAAAAAAAAAAAAAAAAAACAACTTGCTAAAAAAAAAACTGAAGCAATAGTCACGCATTTTCACCCTTTTTCACTTCTAGTTTCTTGTTTTCTACCAAGCCGACCACATGGATATATATCACTGTTCAGGGCTGCCACACCGTCATAATAAACTCCAAGCATGTTTGTTTAATTCTCTTAGCATGAAGGGCCCCGACTGGGGCCCCAACTCACACACCCATTTCAGACAAAGGGCCCCAACAAGGGCTTTTGTACACTTTGAATTTTTGGAATGGCACTCACTTCGCAGATGACCTAATGATCTAATCAGAATATTCTCTGACCTTTCACCTTTCAAAAGCAATACCATCTCAACTCACAACTACAGGGCAGCAAAGCTCAGACAATCACATTTATTTAAAAAAAAAAAAAAAAAAGAAAACAAAAAAAGGACAAAGCCTAGGCATGACTAGGAGAAAGATAGCTGGACAAGTCAGTCACCTACATACCTGTCTGCCACTGACCTGGGTTGAATAATGCATACAGAAGCTTTGCAGTATACTGTAACAGCCACAGGCAGCACTGCCCTAAATGCAGAAACATGGGAACTTGGTTTGAAATAACTGGACGTGTTTTATCAAACTCAGGATGATTAAACATTTTCCCTCGTGTGTTTCTCAGCATACTACCCCAACCCCTGTCAGATGTATGTTTGTCTTGCCTCTGAGAATCAAGTGGTTTTCTAAGAAAATCTCAGATCCAAAGAGAATTCTCATGCTTGCTCATTCAATGCAGGTTCATCAGGAAACAGTAAATTTATTGCAAACCCTAAAGCTGAAAATACAGCAAGCCAGAGCTCTGACTGTATTGCCACTCACTTGACCAGTCCCTTGTGCTCTCCCCACCAACTCTTGATCCTCTCCTCCCACTGGTCCTTTGACAATTTGTGCTGGTCAAACACTCTGCACAAAGCACAACCACACATATAGGCTTTTAAACAACATTATAATCGAACATGAAGACTACAAACATCAAACATGCTACTAATACCCAAAACTTGACAGACTTGTGCAGGTGAACATGTTCGACACCTAAAACAAGACATTCGATTCTTTATATCAGAAGGAAAAAAACTCAAGTGTTCATCAAGACTTTTCACAACCATATTGATGCAATTCATATGATCAAAATTAGATGACATACATTCAAAATTCCAGTATCCATTTTCAATTTCTGCAAAAGTTATGAGATTTTTCATTCAGTTCCTGCAAAACAAATACTGATGCAAATCTGAACATTCAAATCATATCAGTGGGATGGGATGTCTAGTCAATCCACAGACACATGTTCAGGCTGTGCTTCATGTTAACTAGCAATGCAAAAACACTAGACAGGAAAGCACAATTCAAAACGCTATTATGTGCAATACCTCTGTGGGAGAAGACGGTCCGAGCTGATGGGTGGAGTGTCTCCACTATAGGCACTTAGTTCACCATGCTTAGCCTGACATGCGTACGACGCAAGCAATACAGCAGTCCGGTGGACAGTAGATATCATCATTCAGGATGCCCTCTTTCACTTGCAAGAAGAACATGCGCTGTGCACACATAAACATCTTTTAGTCAAAGGAAACTGAGAAACCTTTTTTCCACTTAAACTATTCTGCAGCTTGTATTCTCTGCAGAGAATAACAAAACAAATGTCAAATAACAACAATAACAGCCAGCCAATCAATGAGTCATTAACGAAATTATCCACAGATGCCCTCCATCACCATCATGACCCGCCAATTTCTGTTCATTCAGCAATGTGCTTAAAACCAAAGTTCAACACAAATTTATTACTTACAATCCGCAAATTTCATCAATGAAATGTCTCTCTAGTCATCATTACATTTCTTACTTAAAAGGGTTAACTCTGTCACACTTTCCTAAAAACTATGGAAATCCTACCTGGTGATATCTGGATCAACTCTTCCGACACATCCTCTGGGAAGAACTTGGCTCTGAACTTGAACTGCAGAGGGACTTCCTTCTTCACGTCCTGACTGAGCACCTGCCAGTGATGTAACATCGTTTAAAATTTCACCTATGGGTGAACATAACGCAGCGTTTGACCTGTCGACCCAACATGATTTTATACAATTTATGACACATCACCCATGAAAAGCCCACAAAAGAAAAAGATGCCTCGCGGAATGAATTTCAATGTGACTGACTTCACTGTATGAATACCAGATTCATCAGGATTAGTCAATAATGTTGCTTTCAGTTTCAGTTGCTGGCAACGGTCCTGTTCTTCACATCACTGTTGTAGCCCCAGTAAATCTAAAGCAGACTCAACTGTTTTTCAAAGCTGTGATTATTTTGAAACATAGAAGTCTTGATTTTCATTTTGTTGAATACATTAATACACTGTACTTTATCTGAACCTCACTTCCAAGCTGTCCACATGATTACAAAAAGTCTTCATAACTGAACCAATTCATCAAAATAACAACAGTGACAGACGACAGTCGTGACAAATCTTGGGTATATACTGTGTTCACTCACTTTCTTGTTGAGCTTCAGCCAGGTAGCATAGCCCTTACTGTCCAAATACTGCAGGCCAAAAAACCAGATTTCACGCAGGCCAATGGTTTTCACAACCTGCAATCATCATAATAATCAAATCAAAAACATGTCCATCATCATTTATTTTCCTCTCTAACCCTGTGATCAATGATAACTTTTCAGTGATCATTCCTATGTTGGTATCTTCCAGTCCAGCTACCTCACACAAAGCCACATTCAAAGGTTTCTCTGTAAGAATACTGTAGACAGTCTGGAGGTTATATGAAGGTCTCTCTATCTGGTCTCACATCAGCGATGTTTCAATACTTTTACCCAGTCATAAAAAAAGTATTCATATATATGTATATAGATATATGTGTTACTTGTTCTTCAGACATTACACATGGTGGACAATGTCTTCGCTATGATCAATTACTTTTGAAACCAGACCAAAATCTCTCTCCTCCGAAGAACAGATTGTCACTAACATAATTCCTCATAAATACATCCAAAATGACACAAATCCAAATAGCATAAAGAGAAAGCATACTGAAACCAAGTTCCTGGTACCAAAAAGAAATCTCAAGAAACAGAATGTACTGTCAGTATTTCATAAGCAACTATTGACAATAAACTAGATGATTCTGAACTGAGGCTATTATATACAGGTCTTTCTACTCTATCTTTTCAACTGCCAACCACCCTATTCAGCGGTCCACCATGCTCTACCAAACTATTAGCCCTACATTTTAAAACAGACATGGCTCCAGAAGAGGCCACTGAGAAATTATTCACCTCTAAAAAAGAATACTTTCTGCTCTTGTCCAGTACAACCAATGATAATTATTGCTCACAAATGTGCGTCTCTTGACACATAATTTTCTCATCTGACATACTGGAATTCAGGTCAATGCGTTACTCCCCAGCATACCAAAACACACTGTGATGCAAGGAGTTTCTCCTATATGCATAACAACTCCAAGCAGCGCGTTATGTAAAAGCAGTTTTGGCTGATCCACCATGATCTAAGTCGTTACAAACGCAACTTTCCTCAACTTTTAGAACATCCTGAATCGATAAACAACTTCTGCTTGAGAATTCTTCTCTACTGAAAACCAACAGCATAACAACTCCAAGCAGCGAGTCATGCAAAAGCAGTTTCTGCTGATCCGCCATGATCCAAGTCATTAGAAATGGAACTTTCCTCGACTTTTATTAGAACATCCTGAATCGATAAACAACTTCTGCTTGAGAACTCTTCTCTACTGGAAACCAACCAAAGTCATCAATTTAGACAACCCAGTCTATGATGGAACCAAAACAATCATGTAATTTGGCCAACACACAAAAAGCATGACAAATACTATGGAATTCGGCTTTTCAGAATCAACTTTGACAGTTCAGCTGTGGTTTGCTGGTGAATGGAATGAAAATAAAGTGATTCATCCAACATGACTGGCTCAGACAATTAAAATGGCTCAAGGACTGCTGGGGAAAGGAGGAAGGGATAGGGGAGGGAGGGGGGAAAGGCTAAGGTTGATTACAAAAATGATAAAAAGAATATGCAAGAATTCAGACATTGTACTGGAGTAAAAGCCCTTTCTCCCTGAAAACACATCTGGGGTCCAGGGAGCAACATCCTCTTGTATGGTGAAAGGCAGAATCCCTTGTAGGGGTCAAGAGACTTTGCCACTTGAAGATGAAGATATTCCAGCAATTTTTGCCTGGTGAGGGGGGGGGTGGGGGATGGATTGGTGGCGTCTCTCCTGAATCTTACATCAGCCCTTGACATTAAGCAATTTCTACCTCACAAAGGCCACACCTTATTAAGAAAATTTCATAAACCTTTCCTTCTATCAAAACGAGGTGTAATATCCATATCCTCACACAAATACAAAGCATATGAATTAAATTTAAAGTGACACCAAACATTAATCTTTGTTTACATGTTTTACTTCCCCATCAGTATCAGTGGAGCACATGTGCTTGGTAATACCCACAGGGTGCCTCTCATTCTGCCTGACTTTGATCATAATGTCCAGCACCACCAAACGCAGCACACAGACCTGGCATGGTTCACATGGATTCCAAGTTCCATATGAGCCCTTGTTTTTGGCAAACCATACACTTTGTAGGGATACAGTACACTTTGTCACATATTCTCAACTTTTCAAAACGGCGCCCATTCAGCCAGTCCTATCTTCATTTGTATTTTATGTGTAAGTATATAATCTCTTCTGTAGGATAATTACACGGACCCATGTCTGATGTAGCCTTCCTTCGGTTTCCAACTTTGATCCCTTGTTGGCTTGCACTTAATGACAATGTCAAGTGTAACAATAGCGCATGCACCAAAGTATTCTATTGCAGCAGCTGACAGGCCTGAACTGAACAGCCTGAATCAAAATAAAAGGAATAGTTTTGTCAACTGTACACTTCTTTTTTCTGCCCCCTTTTCGCAAATATCCACTAATTCATGCACATGTGGCAGGCCCGACACATAAGAAAAAAAGAACAAACAAAAAACAGGACACCACTGGGATGCAACCCACCTGGAGATAGCAGTTTGTGTATTTGCCAATCACTACGCTCCTTTGGAATTGTTTTTTGTTGTAAAGTAAATAAGTGTCCTATAAACGTGATAAATTATTAATGTATTGGATGAGGACTGAACACATGCCAAATCAAAACTAAATTACAGATGGACCAAACATTGAGTGTCTGAGCTATTTTGGAGATACAAACTAACCTTTTCAAATCTAAATCACAGGCTGACAAAGTGCCAAACTGAGACTGATTCACAAATGGGCAGAGCACTTTGATTTTTCCAAATCATATTTTAAAAAGTTCTTTTTTCCAATTTACTTAGCAGTATCACATTTCTCTATTTGACCAATTTTTCATTAATACATGGGAAATTGTACGGGAACCAGGTCTGGGGATTTATTCAAAATTGAGGTACTACTCTAGCATATGAGAATATCGAAAGGCAGCAATCACTGACAGCAATGGGTAATACTACTTTGAGGATACAATCAAACACAGATAAAAAAAAAAAAAAAAACTGAGTAACTGAAACAAATGTTTAATCTCAGATACATCAGAAAAATGCATGATCTTCACTGAAGATATAATTGTCATTTCATACTGAGAGGCAGTTTCTATTCTAGAACTAATAGTAGGAGCTCAGAAAATCTGCAGCACATACCAGACCAGAGCAGCATTAAAAAACTTGGGGAACAGCCCTTCAAGAGTCAAATCCCATTTAAAAATCTGCATGTATATGAATGGAGAAAAGACCACCACTTTCCGCTGACCAAACTGGTACATCATGCATGTTTTGAGTCCAACTCTGTTGTCAGCAGGCAAGGCATACAACAACAAATCTGTTGTAAGTATATGTTCTCTTACCAAATGATATATAATCGTCCTCTGGGGCGTTTCTCTCAACAATAATAGACTGCAGTGCTGGGGCTGTGACATGACATTTGTGGGTGTGGCCTTGTATGGCACAGCAGGGGAGTTACCCCTTTTCCTTTGGGGAAAATGACAATGAGGAGAAGAGCCGATGATGAAGGTAATGGTTAGTGGGTCACGGATGAGACGATGAAAACAAAACAAATAAAAAAAAATGTTATCAACAAATGTACGAACCACAGATACACAACTGTACGAATCACAGATGCAGAAACAGTTTTGTTTTTCTCTCCCACATGTTACAGTCTTAATCCTTTCCTTTCATTCTCACCTGGTCGAACAACTGCTTGCCTGTGGTACTGGGCTGAATGGCAAACTCCAATTCAGCCTCCATGGTGGTGACACGCACATTTACCTGCACAAATTCCATACCATAAATTTGTAGTCCAGAAAGCCAAAAGACATGTAACAAAACACAAATTGTGTACAGCTTTTTAAAGTCAAATGACACCAAACAAAAGCTATTACAATCATGTGGCTGGTTCTTGTCTACAATTACGCTCGCTCACTCTCCCTGTCCACTGAAACTCCATTCCCCCCTTTCATACCCACTCTGTGCGACGCATGCCAAGACCAAAAGTTCCAGTGGGATTTTTCTGAGCACTCAACTTTTCCTGGCAAAAACAATGGAATAACTTGAGAAAGCTAAGAGATCACAGTGATGCACAGCTTCTTGCTCAGCTTCCTTGACCAAGTTTAGTAGAACAACAATGGAAAGAAGCAACTACACTCTTAAATGCACCACTGCCAAATAATGATAAAGTCTGACTTAATTGCAAAATCAGGTCAGTTTTTGCGTGTGTAATATTTTTCAATTACTTTCAATTTACCACTTACTAAACAAATTAAACATGATAAAATAGCTTAGTCAACTTTCACAATTCAGTAACATCTTTTTAAAACTCTGTATTCTTTTAATTAAAGGCTGGCTCACCGAGCGAGGCATGATGCTGGTTGGATGACTTCCAGTACCACTGAAAACAGCTACTCTTCTACAGGTTCACCTGAAACAAATTTTAAAATGAAACAAATTTTAAATGAGGCAACAGGACATGATATATTCGAACAGATAATTATCATAAATCAACAACAAAACATGGGAGAAAAACAAGCATTGTTAATACTGCTAATCAGCAATTCAGCTACTGAGCTAATACTGTAAAACTGATTGTGATCTTTGTTACTAGCAGATCTCTCACCAGATTCTTACTTGTGTGGTTTTATGCATTTAAAAGGAAAAGCTAACAGTATCAGTTTCTAAAACGACATGTAACAATGCATCATGAGAAATCAACATAGAGAAAAAGCCAAAGTATAACTATAAGTGAAAGGCAAATAACTGGTTTCTTGATGTGGTGAACTATTGACCATGCAACGCAATGTGGGCGACTTGTTGACCAGTATAGCACAGATTTGCCAGATGTGTTCTGACAATAGTGAATATAATAGCTAATGAGTGGGTTCAACAAGCGCAGACAAGTGTCTCTACAGTATGGGACATTCCATCCTCCCATGGTGACACAACCACCCTCCTCATAATTAACTGATCTGCCTAGGCAGTGATATTATTCTCTTGATCAATTTGATATTTCTGTGATATTCGCCAAATCAAGTTGAATTTATCACCATGTGTGCATGGGTGTGTGTAAAAAAACACACCATGCGTGTGCATGTATGTGAATATGTGCAAATGAAATGTACGTGCATCTGTCCGTTTACATCAGTGCTGCAAACACTTTTATTTCCCAGAAGCTTACCCTGAAATTGGGGTGTTTTTTTTTTCCCCAAAAAGGAATCATATCTGAACTTAAACTTTTTAGATACTACACTGAGAACAGGACCAGGTTTTCCTCTCATCCCTCTGCCCAACTAATTATACTAACCACATCAAACTCTTGTTACCTATGGCAGTTGGGAAGCTCAGTTTTGCCAAGTTTTAGAGGCTAACATAGCAGTGATGAATAAGACCCCACCCACCCCTCTTCGATGTCTTGTTAGTTGTTTTCAGCAGGAATGCTCAGTCCCCCAATGAGACCCTGGTTTGAAGTTGGGAATCCATATGAACCCTGCTTCCTTGGGAAGCGAGAGAGAGGTGAGTGGTCAAAGAGTGGCCTCCACCAACCCCAAAAGCTCTTTGGGATGAGGAACAGCCGACATGAGAACCCCATCATTCAATGTGCCACTTCTGAGACTACTCTCTTGAAGAAGAGATCTGGACCACCTGTCAGCAGCTGCTTTGTATATAGGATGCGCAGCATCAACCCAGGTGGAAGCCTTTGAAGCTTTCCCCTTCCCCAAGCACTGAGACTATCCTAGGGTTCAATCCAAAGTGCTGCCACTGAAAAGGCATGCCAGGACAAACAGCCCACTTGTGGTGAAAGAAATGGTGGAGGGGAAAGGCAGGACAGGAGAGAGTGGGCTGCCTCCTGTGGCCAACTTATTGGGTGTTTCTGGTCATCATTTTGGCACTGGCCTTTCTGGCTGGGCTGAAAACAGGTAGGGGAGGCTTTGACAACCTTGGCTGGGAAGGAGACTGGGGGCCGCAACACTAGGCAGACCTAGGGGACCTTCTTCCTACATGTGCTATGTGGAGCCCTACTTCAGAAGAATGCAACCTGCCTGTTAGGAGGACCATAGGGGAGGGACCTTGCCCAGAGCTACCAAGGCATCAAAAGTGTTCCCGATTTAAGTGTAGCACTCGTATGAGACATCATGAGTCACACTCAACAGCACTTTCACTTCATTTCATACAAAAATGATGACCGACTAGGACAACAGAAAAATTTGCGAGTCAAGAGTTTTTTTGTTTTTTTTTTTTAATGAGCAAGGTGTGGACCTACATCAGTCCCCTGCCGACTGTGCAGATCTGCTGCATGCTGGAATATGGGGAGTCTTGCTGCCACTTCTCCCAAGGGGAAGGAAACATAGGGGGGAGGAGGGAGACCCAGTGGCTCTATACATATCGACATGGGGAGGGCCATGGCCATAGGTTGGGTCAGGCACTCAGCATCTGCATGCTGGATGAACCTATGAACTTATAAGTTTAAACATGTTTGTGCCAATCACCTGAACTGTTGGTTGGTTAGGTGATAACAACTGCAAGTATCAAATAGGCAAGTGGCATAATATACATCTCTGTGTTACTCATCTGCTCAAATCATCTTTTTGTCTAACCTATACACAAGGTTAGAAATTCTAAATCATTTTTTGTTGTCTTCGGGACAAGTAGATACAAAAATCTGTTTATCCTCCGATCTTTCTAAGTGAACAGACAGAATAAAATAACTAAGCTTGACATCAGTGCCATTACAACAAGGACATCAACTATATTATATGTGAAAGACAAACCGCCTACATCAATCAGTACACGAAATCATCATGACGTAGGATCAGACTCTGCAACCATAATAATGCAGAACACCACTGGCAGTACAATGGTATTTTTGTCTCTTTGTTAAACAGCCATTCATGGTTTTCCTTACATGATTTCTAACATGTTTTTTTTCCTTGTCAGTCTTTTGGTCATTTTTTTTTTCTTTCCCTAATCTTTTCCTTGGTGAAAGTCTCCAACTATTTTTTTTTTTTTTATAATTTAAGCTCAAGGTTCTTGAATTTCCTTGTCAGTCTTTTGGTCATATTCTTTCTTACCCTAATCTTTTCCTTGGTGGAAAGTCTCTGGGTTTTTTTTTTTTGTTTTTTTTTTTTTCAGCTAAAGGTTGTTGAATTCTCAAGTTGGCCAACATGATGAAAATATTCAAGGCCAAAACTGATTAAAACGCACCAGTGATGGCATTTCTGCACACAGATGACATGCACCCGAGTCAGAGAACTGTAATGATTAGACTGAATGTTCTTGAGCACTCTGCATGCATTAAATTGTATCACACATCACGCCTAGTCCAGGAGGAGTAAAGTATGACTGGTCTGCACTCGTGCTGACTACTCAGTCACCATTTCACTGACACAGTCAAAAATTGGATATCTGACATACAAGTGAAGACAGCAGTTCCGCTAGTCCTCTAGAAGATGTAGTTGTCAGAGATTATCAGTCAGATGGGTATTTACAGCTTGATAAGTGGCAGATAGGTTTCAGTCAATCGTATCTTCATTTTTTTTTTTTTTAATAGACCTTCAACTTCCAGTCCAAGTAAACAAGGGCCATAATGAATGTTAAATTTGCATACTGTCATTTTCATTTTAATGCATGTTCTTTTTTTTCCCCAGTTGAAGTAGAAACATTTTCATTTTGTATGACTCCAACACAGAGATTTCAGACAGAGTCTGAATGCAGTTCAGCGTACATTTTGCCCCTTTTTGTGTGTGTGTGTGTGTGTGTGTGTGTGTGTGTGTGTGTGTGTGTGTGTGTGTGTGTGTGTGAGACAGAGAGAGAGCGAAGAAACAGACTAAGAGAGAGACATAACGTGCGTGTGAAGTACTGCACTGGATGAAAGGAAACTGAGCAACAAAAGCAGTAGGAACTTGACAATTTATAAACAATCACCGATTCAGACAAGTGAAAGTGCCTGGAGTCAAAGGCTCTTTAAAATTTGTAATCTGGAGTCCCAGAATCCTTAGCGTTAAAACTGCAGTGTCAGGGTCCCAGGATCCCTTAATTAAGTGCAACAACCCACAAATAAGACCAGAGCCTGTAGTGTAACCACAGGGGATCTAGTAACTTGCGTCACTATAATGCATATCAGGCATGCCGTCAACGGACTGTCAAAACGACTCAGAAAGAGGGTTAGACATTGTAGTGGCAGTGTGTCCAACTCCACTTTTTTTTTTGTCTCCAACATGGGATGGTACACAATAGCGTGGACAGTTTTTTAACTAATCACCAAGGGAAAAAAGGTTATAGTAAGGCAGCCAATACTTCCCTAAATCTCATGACAATTTCCTGATCAGTTGCCATGGCAACAAGTGAGGATCACACTACCCTCCCCGCTACATTCCATCCCACTTGGCACCTCAACTGGGGAATGGCAATAGCATAATGGTGCGTGCCAAACATTTTGGACTACTTTTAGTCCAATGAATATCCAGATCAGTTCCCACATTCATTCCCTGTGGTTGTAAAGATCTGCTCCAAGACATGATGAACCACGGATCCCCAGAAGCGAGTAAAGGAAACCGAAAATCCAGGATGAACAGTACACAGCTGAACGGTGAGGTAAGGTACAGTTATGTTGCTCATAGCCCAGCTGACCGTGAAAGGCCATATCAGGGCTGTCATCTCACTAAAGTCAGGTAAGGTAAGTTAATGTTGCTTATAGTCCAGCCGACTGCAAAATGCCATATCAGGGCTGACACCGCGTAAAGTCATATCATGACACAAGTCATCAAAAAATAAAAACAAAAAAATAATTCACACTCAAGGAGCAAGAAACAAGTGAAGAAACGAAAGGAAAAAACTAGGGACACAGAGATGTTAATGGCATACTTAAATAAAGAAAAAAAAAAATGAAGGCTTAGTCCTGAACCCAAGAAAAAGAAAGAAAGAATACAACTACAACTGTACAATGGGGGTTAACAAAAACACAAAAGAAAGAAACATGTACCACACTGGAGACAGACACAAGCTAGAAAGAGCACAATCCTCAACGACATCAATAGCAGGATATTAGTTGGCAGAACTAGAAGGAAGAACCACAACTTCCTGTTTTCTGTGTTAGCCATGAAAATTTGAAATGATCTTATAAACTGTCGCACCATGTAACAGTTTTAATTGCTGCGGCATGTGACACAACCCAAACTTGCCACTGCCAAATGTTGAAAGCTGGACAAATCAGCAACTGAAACATTTCGTCCACGAGGTTCTGACAATTAGCTTGTAATCACCTTTCTCCAGCCTGTCAAATCTCTTCTGCCAAGCTGTTTTAAAGAATCCCTCATTTCAAAAAAGTTATTCATTTAAACGTTTCTTTTATTTAGCTTGTGAATTTGATGCATAGACAATGATTATTCAGTGCAGCACTGTCCTCCAGTGCAATATCATTCTTAATTTTACTTGGATTAAAAACGCTTGCTTCATATTTTTTGTCGTTCCTCTGTGTATGTGTGTATGTATGTGTGTGTGTGTGTGTGCGCACACAAGCACGCATACAGATGTACAACACTTAGAAGAGTAAATTCATTTCAAATTTACTGTTAAATACAGATAAGTTTATATTTTCATTTACACACCACACACTCTTATGACAAAATCTCTGAAAATATTGTCAACTGTTTTATTCAACTGAGGAGGGCACAATTTCATTCTGAACATTCCTAAGTTTGGCTGAGTTTTAAAATCTCTCATTAACCTATCAAATGGACACAACGCTGATATAAAAAAAAAAAAAAAAGAGTCAATGTACATGACTAGCAAACATTTTATGATTTAATTTTTGACATTTTTAAACAATTTGACAATTTCCTTACATGCATGGCGTACAAACGCACAAAGCCCTAGTATGTATACACATGCTTAGAAGGTGTGTGTGTGTGTGTGTGTGTGTGTGTGTGTGTGTGTGTGAGAGAGAGAGAGAGAGAGAGAGAGAGAGAGAGAGAGAGAGAGAGAGAGAGAGAGAGAGAGAGCGTAAAATATATATCTGAGCCTGGTCTAAAAACTGGTAAGCTATTAAACACTTTAACACTGCGACAGCACGCATGCTTCTAACAGCGGGTTTCTGGTATGGGACATCTTCCAGTTGTCCTCAACCAATGCCAAATGTTTCAGACGGCCACACTGATTGTGGACATAAACTGAACAGTAAATAACTGTACGACAGCACTCTGAAAATTGCACACTTATTACGTTTGTGAATATTTTTGCAGTAAAAGTTCAACTGACCTATTTTCCCACAATGTAACACTCCTATACTGTCACCGGCCGGCCGGCCCGCACTTTCCATCGCTGGGCCATACCCTCAGTGACGTACTCAGTTTGTTTCCGGCATACAGCGGGCGGCCGTCAGGTATAATTATAACTGTTCATATTCTGACTCGCAATATACAATCAAATTAAATGCAATTTGAGATTGCGCTAAGCGTTGTTGTCAACCAATCTTCAATCTGGACAAACCGAATTCCTCGTCGAGACCGTGACCCAACCCACAGTTCGTTAACTTCCTGAACTTCTGCATACTCGAGTTTAACTGGAGACAAACATATTTCAAGTGCAACATACTCTGACTTCAATACAGCAAATGGTCAAAGCCAAAGATTCTTGCCGAATACCTAATATGTCATCGACAAACTGCTATCAACATGCGCACACTTACCGTCAGTCTGCTATGAGCTTCTTGAAAGTTTGTTCCGCCTTCTCGAAAATGGCCACAAGGGTGGGGACCTACACATCAGAGCCCTCTGGCGAGCCTCGCTTTCGTGTCGATCGACTTCCGTGTCCTTTAAAAGTCCCAGGCGAAGGTTCCAAATACGCTAAAGAAATTATTGAAATGTTTCTTTTGAGGAGTGTCGATCTTCGTGAATGATGTGGGTGTTCGTAATTCCACTAGTACGACAGAGTCGTACTGAACTGTCTCCCGGCGGCGAGTATCTGCGGCAGGGGAGAAAAAATCTTTGAAAAAAAAAAAAAAAACAATGGGAAGAGTTCCTAGTTTGCTCAGGCAGAAAATCAAAAGTGAGTTTCGATCGGCAAGCAAGTTACTTTTCCCAACTCACCGTGCCGCAGAAGAGTTGCTCTAGCCGGTCGCTGGGCATCACTAGATATGGTAGCTCCTCTCCCCCCTTTAAACGTTCATCTTCTTTTATTTGCCATTTGTTCGTACCATCTTTTGTTCTCTCCAGAGGAGTATCTGACACCAGCATCCGCCAGAACAAGAGCCAGCCACTCCAAGAAATTCCGTCACCTTAGATCAAAAACCGACGTTCTGAAGTGTTGCTCTTTCACCGCACCATCCCAGTTTGGAATTCTCTACCGGCAGCTGCAGCCGAGGACCCCTCTCTGGCACATTTCAGGAGGGAGCTCAGCAAACTTTACTTTTAAAATACAGCCATTGTATGTCTTGTCGTGTGGTAGTGTGTGTGAATGGTTGGTGGGCCTGGACTAGCCTAATGCTTGTTCTGGGGCAGGATAAGGAGTGTGGTAACCCCTCTTGAAAAGGTGAACGTGGGTAGCCTTCATGCAGCTCCACGCGTAGCTGTTTTTTTTTTTAATTGATTTATTTTTAAGGCTAGCTGTTAGGTAAGTTGGGGGGGGGGGGGGGGGGGGGGGGGGGGGGGGGGATGGGTATGAATGCTGTCTTTTAAACAAGAAAGTAGGATTTTTTTTTTTTATGCGCACACCCGAGTCACTTACAGTCTATGGAGACGACGTGACGATTGATTCGAAGATTTGAAAATGGTCTAATCTAAACGTCAAAAGAGGCCGTACTGGTTATATCATCGACGAACTCGGGGGAGGGGGGGGGGGGGGGGGGGGGGGGGGGGGGGGGGGGGGGGGGGGGGGGGGGGGGGGGGGGGGGGGGGGGGGGGGGGGGGGGGGGGGGGGGGGGGGGGGGGGGGGGGGGGGGGGGGAGGGGGGAGGTATGAAATTACTCCTTAGTCAGTGGTCTTTGCTTGAATAGCCTCCCTTTTCCTTTGGTATGACCACCGTCTATTAATGTCTGTGGGTAACCTATGACCCAGAACAGTGGTCTCTGTAGGCTAGTACCTGTAGTATGATCCAGCTGTGGTGAGGGGAGCTATAAAGCAAACGCAAAAAAAGTCTTTCAACTTCAAGGCAAGCACAAATGCCTTGAGTCACTCCCATGGGAGCCCGCCATGCTTTAGGCGTGCCCGTTATTAAACACGACATTGGCCAGGCCCACTTTATCGTTAGATCTCGGCAGGAATGAGTGGGGGGAGAGGGGAACTGTATAATTATAATTCTATACTCTCTCTTTCTCTCTCTGTGTCTCTATTCCTAAGCGGGTTTTCATCCATCAGACTCCCTATCTCTGTTCCGTAGGAACGACAAACTTCAAATAAAGACAGTGGCCTCTGTAGGTGAATGTTTTTGCTGTAGTGACCCAGTTGCGGTGACTCGGAAGGACTACAAGGCTAGCACAAGCGCCTCACACTCCCATGGGAGCTATCCATGCCCCGTTCCTGCCTAGACACGATTACCAGGCCCTCACCATCGACAGACTTTGGCAGGATGAGGCGGGAACTAAACTGAAAAAAAAAAAATGGACAAGTCCTTTGTGTGTCAGTAACACCTCCCACCGGCCACCACCATCCCCTTTTTTCCCCCTCCCTCCCTTCCACCCCCTCCCCCCCCCCCCCCCCTTTCCTACACTAAGCTAGTGAGCAGTCTGAACTACTCTCCATAATATTGATCTGATACAGGGTTGATTCTGTTGCCGTTTTCTTTGTTAGGCCCTTATCTGCGGAAGACACTGCTTCTGTATGTATGTGACCACTCCTTTAGCCATGTCTCAAGCCTTTGGAGGTCCTCTTGCGAGGTTATGGGGTCCGATTCTGTACACAGGAAGTGGTCATCTGGGGGAAAAAAAAAAGTATTTGGGAGTGGAGGCACTCAG